>BQNB010058596.1:0-37692 GCA_026074375.1 Tanacetum coccineum | reverse complement strand
GATAAGTTATAAATAAAAAAGAAACAAAATCACAAACAAAACATAATTGATTCTGCCCAAAATAAAGCTTAAAAATAGAAAAATGCCCTTTTGAGTGTCCAAACGACCCCGAAAGGCCTAAGACTGACAGGGCTCATGGTTTTACCATGAGTCTTTACCTTTGGGCCATTTTCGAGTGACCATGGGAATTTCAGCCCAATCCGCCATAGAAATTTGTTACCGTAAAATAATATGTTGTCACAAAATAAGCGTCGAGTGTATTTGTCATGTCGACTCGCTCGTTGACCGTATCTGCATCAGAGGTCCCCATGATATGACATTAGAAGGTAACCTGCAAAAAATAGGCTAATAAACTTGAATTCCTTGTAACACTAATGATAAATTTCACCCGAAAAGAAAAATTAGATAATACCCGCTAAAAGGTATAAGTATTCATGAACAAATATTTTTTGGTGAAATATTAAACCTTTTAGCGGGTATTTTCAACGTTTTTTGTTAAATGCGAATTTATTAATAAAATAAGCCAAAAAAGGCAATGTACAAAGAGAAAACAATTTTTAGGACACCTTCTTAAATACATTTACTTTGGCACAAATAAAAAATGGGACTAGAAAAATTCAAGCTCGGTACAAAATCCATAATGCAATGAAACAATAAACCAAGAAGTAGATAAAAAATGACCAATTCATAGTAGTCTAAGCCCATCAAGACAACAGAACAGACCATAAAGAAGATACATTGGAAACACATAGAGTGCAACAAGAAGAAAGACCAAATGAGTGTGCCCCTTTAAAAAACTTCCCTAAACAAAAAACCAAGTAGGTTAAACCTTGGAGAAAACAAATGAGTACAACTTTCTCTTAGTCCTCCCAAATCAACATTAGAACGCCACAAACATACCTAGAGAATAAATGATTAAGAAACTATTTTCATGATATTCAATAGAGCCATTATTAAGATACCATGCAGATGCACATATCACCAAAGAATAGGAAACTATAGAGGCCATAGGACAATATTGGTAAAAACCATACGTTGAATTCCAATTCCATAGAGAAGTGTTCATGTCCTTCATGGAAACACTAATCGTGGAACCAAGAGTTTCCCATAGTTGACAATCATCTAAAGGAGGATAAGTTATAAATAAAAAGGAAACAAAATCACAAACAAAACATAATTGATTCTGCCCAAAATAAAGCTTAAAAATAGAAAAATGCCCTTTTGAGGGCCCAAACGACCCCGAAAGGCCTAAGACTGACAGGCAGATTTAGTTGGGTATTTTTCTTAGCTACCAAGGATGAAACATCTGAAATCCTTTGTAAATTTATCATAGGCTTAAAGAACCAATTGAATCATAAAGTTAAAATCATTAGATGTGATAATGGGACAGAGTTTAAGAACTCTACTAGAATGAATTATGTGCTAAGAAAGGGATAAAAAAGGAGTTTAGTGTGGCTAGAACTCCACAGCAGAATGGTGTTGCAGAAAGGAAAAATAGGACCCTAATTGAGGCAGCTAGAACTATGTTAGCAGACTCACTCTTACCTATCTCATTTTAGGCAGAGGTAGTAAATACTGCCTGCTATGTAGTGAATAGGGTATTAGTGATCAAACCTCAAAATAAGACACCTTATGAACTATTAATAGGTAAGTCACCTAGTATTAGTTTTATGAGACCTTTTGGGTGCCCCTTGACCATTTTAAACACCTTAGATTCTTTGGGCAAATTTGATGGGAAATCTAATGAAGGTTATTTGATTAGATACTCTACCACTAGTAAAGCTTTTAGAGTATACAACAAAAGGACCAAAAGGGTAGAAGAGAATCTGCATATTGATTTTCTGGAAGATCAACCAAATATGGCAGGAACTGGTCCTAATTGGATGTTTGATCTTGATTTTCTCACCAATTCAATGAACTATATTCATGTTAGTGTAGAAAATCAGGTTAATGTGGATGCAGGTACACAAGATTCTTATGTTGCAGGTTCATCAGGAAAAGATAAAGGACCTACTCAGGAATACATACTGCTTCCACTACAACCTCATAGGACAAGGATTCTAGTAGAAGATATTGCTCCAGTTGCACATGAAAAACCTTCTGAAAGTTCTCCTAAAGACAATGATGTACAAGATTCAGAAGATGTTGCTGATAAGAAAGGACAACATTAGATGATAGAAGATAAACAAGTCTTGCATGATGAACTTGAGAAGATGATTGCTCAAGAAGTGGTTGCTAAAGCTCTGGATGATGCCACAAGACAAGCTTTTGAAGAAGAAAAGAAGAATATTACATCTCAAAAGAGGGCAGCTCAAACTACCAGTATTAACAAACTTAGTACCGGTAGGTCATCTGTTAGTACTGCTACCACGCCATATGTTAGTGCTGCTAGTACTCCTACAGGTGCAAATACTGGTGAATCATCATTTGTCTATCTTGGAGGAAAAATATCTATTAATGCATCTACTCTCCCTAATGCTGATTTACCCATTGATCCAAATATGCCTGATTTGAAAGATGATTCTAATGCATTTTTAAGTGATGGCATATTCAATGGAGCCTATGATGATGAGAATGTGGGTGAAGTGGCTGATTTTAACAATATGGATGACACCATTAATGTCAGTCCTATTCCCACACTCAGAATTCATAAGAATCATCCAAAAGATCAAATTCTAGGAGATCCTAAGTCAGCAGTTCAAACAAGAGGAAAGATTCAAAAGGCTTCTTCAGCACAACAAGCATTGGTGAGCTACATCTCCAAACAGAATAGAACTAATCACAAAGATCATCAAAACTATTTGTTAGCATGCTTTCTCTCCCAAGAAGAACCCAAGAATATATCACAAGCCTTACAAGATGAAAGCTGGGTTGAAGCAATGCAAGAAGAACTGCTGCAGTTCAAACTACAGAAGGTTTGGATACTTGTTGATTTGCCATCTGGGAAAAAGGCAATTGGCACAAAGTGGGTCTTTAAGAATAAAAGGGATGAGAGAAGTACTGTTGTAAAAAACAAAGCCAGACTTGTAGCACAAGGGTTTAGACAGGAGGAAGGAATAGATTATGATGAGGTTTTTGCACCTGTTGCCAGGATAGAGGCAATCAGGTTATTTTTAGCCTTTGCATCATACATGGGATTTACTGTCTACCAAATGGATGTTAAAAGTGCATTTCTCTATGGCACTATTGAAGAGGAGGTGTATGTCCATCAACCTCCAGGCTTTGTTGATCCTGCTCATCCAAACAAAGTCTATAAGATGATTAAAGCTCTTTATGGTCTTCATCAAGCCCCTGAGCTTGGTATGAGACACTTTCTTCTTTTTTAATGGAAAATGGTTTCAGGAGAGGTACCATAGATAAAACATTATTTATCAAGAAGAAAAAGAGTGACATTATGTTAGTCCAAGTGTATGTAGATGACATTATTTTTGGTTCTACAAAGAAGTCTATGTGTACAGAGTTTGAAGACTGTATGCACAAAAGATTCTAAATGAGTTCCATGGGTGAACTCACTTTCTTTTTGAGACTTCAAGTGCAGCAACAACCTGATGGGATCTTTATTAGTCAGGATAAGTATGTAGCTGACATCCTTAAGAAGTTTGATTTTTGGTCCATCAGAACAGCTACTACTCCTCTAATAAGCCACTGGTCAAGGATGAAGATGGTGAAGATGTAGATGTACATGTCTACAGATCTATGATTGGTTCCCTAATGTATTTGACTGCATCAAGGCCAGACATCATGTTTGCTGTTTGTGCCTGTGCTAGATTTCAAGTCACTCCAAAAGCCTCACACTTAAATGCAGTAAAAAGGATTTTTAGGTACCTCAAACATCAACCCAAATTAGGTTTATGGTATCCTAGGGATTCACCTTTTGAACTAGAAGCTTTCTCAGACAGTGACTATGGAGGAGCCAGCCTTGACAGAAAATCAACAACAGGTGGCTGTCAATTTCTTGGTAGAAGATTGATATCTTGGCAATGCAAGAAGCAGACTATTGTGGCAAATTCTACTACTGAGGCAGAATATGTTGCAGCTGCTAACTGTTGTGGGCAAGTACTATGGATACAAAATCAGATGATGGATTATGGTTTTAATTTCATGAACACCAAAATCCATATTGATAATGAGAGCACTATAAGTGTTATCAAGAATCCTGTTGCTCATTCTAGGACCAAGCATATCGATCGAGATTCTTTTAGATTTTCATTTTATCAAGAGTTGTATGAGAAAAGACTGATAGAAGTTATCAAGATTCACACAGACTCTAATGTTGCAGACCTTCTCACCAAAGGATTTGATGTCACAAGATTTAACTTTTTGGTGGTTAGCATTGGGATGTTAAATCTGTAGCTATATTTGAGGGGAGGTTATATGTACACTAGAGGGTAAATATGATGAATACTTGGTTAATACTGCTGAGCTTAGTTGATACTGTGAGTTACAACTTTGTACTGCTAGTACAAAAATTAATACTGCTAGGTTCAGTTAGTACTACTGTGTACATATCGATTGGTATGACTTCTAAAAGCTTTCTTTGAAGGGAGGAATATGATTGTAGCGTGTTCTTTCAGTGTTGGTTGTAAACCACACAACAAATGGTCATCAGTTCACCATGTCTAACAGACATCAAGAACTGACTAGTCCAAAGCAAACGGCCTTGGTAAAGACTTCTCAAATCCGTTGATGGTTGATAGTTTACCAAAAACTATATGGTTATCAATGCACCATGTTATTGCAATGAAGCATTGGCTAGTCCAAAGCAAACGGCCTTGGTAAAGACTTCCCAAATCCATTTATGGCTGGTAGTTTGCCAAAAACTATAAAACAGTACAATGACCCACCTCTCTCAAGAAGTTACACACTTGGAAGTGGGGAGGACAGTTTGGAACTTAAGGAATTAATGGCAAACTGTACCCAAATTGTCTGCTTTATGAGGAAAAAGAATAGAGAGATTTAGTGAGTTCAAAAACAGAAAGAGAGTTGTGTGTGAAAAAAAGAAATGAGTGTTTGGTGAGAAAAATAATTGAGAGATATTTTGTGAGTTTAAAAACAGAAAAAGAGTATATGAGAGTCTACATTGGTGCTGAATATCTTTGATGGATCAAGTTTGGAGTTAATACGGTTAATACAGCTGAGCTTAGTTGATACTGTGAGTTATAACTTTGTACTACTAGTACAAAAATTAATACTGCTAGGTTCAGTTAGTACTGCTGTGTACATATCGATTGGTGTAACTGCTAGAAGCATTCTCTGGAGGGAGGAATATGATGGTAGCGTGTTCCTTCAGTGTTGGTTGTAAACCACACAACAAATGGTCATCAGTTCACCATGTTTAACAGACATCAAGAACTGACTAGTCCAAAGTAAACGGCCTTGGTAAAGACTTCTCAAATCCATTGATGGTTGATAGTTTACCAAAAACTATATGGTTATCAATGCACCATGTTATTGCAATGAAGCATTGGCTAGTCCAAAGCAAACGGCCTTGGTAAAGACTTCCTAAATCTGTTTATGGCTGGTAGTTTGTCAAAAACTATAAAACAGTCCAATAACCCACCTCTCTTAAGAGGTTACACACTTAGAAGTGGGGAGGACATTTTGGAACTTAAGGAATTGATGGCAAACTATACCCAAATTGTCTGCTTTGTGAGGAAAAATAATAGAGAGATTTAGTAAGTTCAAAAACAGAAAGAGAGTTGTGTGTGAAAAACATAAATGAGTATTTGGTGAGAAAAAGAATTGAGAGATATTTTGTGAGTTTAAAAACAGAAAGAGAGTATATGAGAGTCTACATTGGTGCTGAATATCTTTGATGGATTAAGTTTGGAGTTAATATTGCTTGGTACCACACTTAGTACTGTCAGTGTTAAGTTAATACTGCCAGGCAAGTATTACTACTGCTGGATGAAGTTAGTACTGTTAGACTTAAAATTAGTACTGCAAGACCAAACTTAGTATTGCTAAGTGATCGTTAGTAATGTTTGAGTCCTAATAGATTTTCCTCAATCAAAGAGCCGTTGAGATATTTCCGCCACATCTATATCTTATAAGGCTTGACTAATTAGAGACTTCTCGATTTATCTATAGCTTAAATGATTTCTTTAAGATAAGTACAACTCTTTTATAGTCGGTGAACACATACTCTTTTAAACCTTACTCATAATTCAATTCACTCTACCAGAACCTTACACTTTATCACACGAACTAATCCCACCTCATTCATCATCTTTTTATTCATCAAATGGCATAGTTGGAATTTTGCGACAAGCATAATATGGTCGCATATTTGGTTATATCTTAAAGTAGTGAGGGTTTTGATGAAATCATAGATTTTCTTACTTCAAGCCATATCTACCATGCTCTTACTAAAAATCCCATCATTTTTGTGTCCCTTATTGAACAATTTTAGGAAACTTCAATTTTACGCACTATTGAGGAAGGACTTCAAGCTATTTATGCAACTATTGATGGACATGAAAAGCTCATAACTGAAGATTCTTTAAGAAGTCATTTGAAGTTAGATGATGCAGAAGGCATTTCTTCACTCTCTAATGAAGAAATATTTTAGCACTTAGCTCATATGGGGTATGTGACTAATTCTGAAAGACTTACATTCTTTAAAGGTCATTTCTCACCCCAATGGAAGTTCTTTATTCACATAAATCTACATTGTCTGAGCTCCAAGAAGACTGCATGGGATCAATTCAGTAGTAACATTGCTACAACACTCATCTGTCTAGCTACAAGCAGGAGGTTTAACTTTTCTAAATTCATCTTTGAAGCTATGGTTAAGAATTTGGATAGCCCACACAAATTCTTATTGTATCCCAGGTTTATTCAACTCCTTCTTAACAAACAACAAAGGTTACTCTTACCTTATACTAGAACTTATCCTACTCCTACTCTTACAAGTAAACTGTTTAGTAATATAAGGAGAGCCTCTAAGGTTAGTACTGCTATACCTCATGTGTATACAAGAAGGAGTGCCAAGGATAAAGGAAAGGCCATAATGGAAGACCATGCTACTCTAAAGAAGGTTAAGAAAAGAACTCAAGTGCAGTTAAGTATGGATGAGGAGTTAACTAGGAAGATGGAAGAAGAAGAAAGAATCAGATTTAATGCAGAACGGGAAGCAAGAGCTTTACAATAAGAAGAAGAAGAAAGACTAAATCTGGAAGCAGCTAGGGAATTGCAAAGACAACTTGATCAAAGACAAGAGGTTCCAACTCAACCTACTCAATCTCAGGGAATTGACTGGAATGATCCAAGTGTACTAAGATATCATGCTTTGAAGAATAAGCCTATGTCAATAGCTCAAGCAAGAAGGAATATGATAACATACTTGAAGAATCAAGGAGGTTACAAGGAGAGATACTTCAAGAGAATGAGCTATAATGACATCAGACTAATTTTTGAAAGAGTATGGGATCATGTCAATACATTTATTCCTATAGGGTCTGAAGTTGAAAAAGATTCTTTTAAACCAAGTGAAAGAGAAACTTCAAAAACAGTAGAAGAAGAGAAGGTTGAAGAAGAAGATGTGAATCCTGAGCCAGTGTTGATTAAAAAGAAAGCTGTTAGAATTAGAAGAAAAACACTTGCAAGAAGAAGAGCAAGTGACAAACAAGGTCAAGACAGCTCAAAGAGACAAAAGAAAGAGAAAGAAACAGCTGAGTATGAGGAAGAAAAAGATGAATTAAGAATGTGGTTGACAATAGTTCCAGATGAGGAAGAATTTGTAGATCTTGAAATCTTGTATACTAAGTTTCCTATAGTTGATTAGGAATCTCAAAGTTTAGGAAATATGCATGTCTACAAGATTATAAGGGATGATGGGAATACTAGTTATCATAAAACCTTTGAGAGTATGCTGAAAAGTTTTGATAGACATGACTTAGAGGTTTTACACAGGTTGGTAATGGAAAGATTTCAAGATAACACTCCAGAAGGATATAATTTGATGTTATGGGGTGATCTTAAGATACTAGTAGATCCTGAGCAAGATGATGACATCTGGAATAATCAAAACCAGTGGAAAATAATCAGTTGGAAGCTGTATGAAACTTATGGAGTGCACACACTGATGGTTGATGGTACTTTGATGAATATTCATATGTTTGTAGAGAAAAAGTATCCACTCACCAAAGATACACTTTAAAAGATGCTTAACTGGAAATTAGAAGCTGAAGCAGAAAGTTCTATGGCATTTGAGTTGCTAAAGTTTATCAAGACTCAGATTGAAAAACAATAAAAGTGTGTTTGAAAGAATCCTCATTAAAAGAAGAATAGAAGATCTAATCCAGAAGAAACTTGAGATTTGAGAGTAAATCACAAGTTTAGGGGAGGATTGTTAGGATTCTGAAGCTTCTACAAGTTAATAATGTTGGCTCAAGATTAATACTGCAAGTGAAGACTTAATACTGTTAATGAAGATTGAAGAAATAAGTCTAAGTCGTTAGTACTGCTAGCTTTGTAGTTATTACTGCCAGTACAATGTTAGTAGTGCGAGTAATAGTTAGTATTGTTAGTTAGTATTAGTATTGCTAGTATATTGTATTAGTACTACTTATGAGATATGCATGAGATAAATTAGGAATAGATATGCATTATCTCTTAACGTGTTTTGTAAAGCCTATTAGGGTTTCCTTAGTCTATAAAAGAAACCATGGGAATAGTTAGTAGATATAGTTTTACACAGATCAATAGAGATCGATTAGTAATCATAGTTTTGTAATCTGTAACCTAGGCAGATTCAAGTTATAATATAAAGTTCTTTTGTGATTCTTAATACTGTTCTTCTTAGCATTATTGATTAGTTTCCGCATAATCAATAGTGTTCAAATTAGTGTTTCATTATTGTTGCTTTAGAATTATCTAAAGGAACAAACCCTTTACAAGCTAAAGGTTAAGATCTATTCAGTAAACGATCCAACAAGTGGTATCAGAGCTTGTGTGGAAACTCTGAATAAGAAGAACTCAATTGTAAGATGGCAGAACAAGACATTCCTCCACCCACTATCACAGCAATGAAAATCCCTATCATCAGGAAGGGAGAATATGATATTTGGAGCATGAGAATGCGACAATATATCTGTCACACAGACCATAACCTATGGGATGTTATTGTCAATGGAGATCTAGAAGAAGAGCCTGCACCAACTGGAGAAACATCTGCTCCTCCTGCTCCTAAGACTGCCAAACAACTGGCTGCTAAAAGGAATCAGGAAAGAGTTAAGAGCATCTTGCTTTTAGCAATACCTGATGAATACCTCCTCAAGTTTCACAATGTTGCAGATGCTAAATCACTCTGGGAAGCAATCAAATCAAGGTTTGGAGGTAATGAAGAATCCAAGAAGATGCAGAAAAATGTTCTAAAACATCAGTTTGAAAATTTTTCTACTGCATCAAATGAAAGTCTGGACAAGGCTTATGATAGGTTCCAAAAACTCATAAGTCAATTGGAGGTTCATGGTGCTCCAATATCAAAGGAAGATATCAACCAGAAGTTCCTAAGAAGTCTTCCTCCTTCATGGAATCAAATTGCTCTAATCATGAGAAATAAGCCAGACATTGATGAGATTGATATTGATGACCTCTACAACAACCTTAGGGTCTACGAAGATGAGATGAAAAGGTCTTCAAGTTCCACTTCTACTTCTCAGAACTTGGCATTTCTTTCCTCTGAGAACACTAGCAGTACTAATGAAGTTAGTACTGCCAGTGGAGATTTTGGGGTTAGTACTGCTGGTGGAATTAGTCAAGTTTCATCTACCCCATGTGCTCATGATGTAGCATGCTCTTTCTTTGCACAACCAACAACCAGTCCTCAACTTGAAAATGAGGATTTTCAGCAGATTGATGAAGATGACTTGGAAGAATTGGATCTTAGATGGCAGGTGGCTATGTTGACTGTCAGAGTGAGAAAATTCATTCAGAAGACATAAATAGAAAATGGTCCAGTATTAATGGGGGAGAAAGCGTCCATCAAAAATCCTTTTACAATGGTCATTCAAAAAAAGTCACGGAATAAACGGATAAATATTTGATAATGACGGATAACAATTTTCAAGGGGGAGTGTTAATTTAATATTACCTACAAGGACTTTAGATGTCATTTGTTTCAAACTTTAGGGACTTATTTTCACACTTTGAGACTTAGTGAATTCACCTTAAACTACATTCTATCAATATTGCCAACACCTTCATAGTTTAGTAAAAGACTTAGGATGCTTGGAAAATACTTTCATAGTTTTAAAAGCCTTGAATGATTTCATCCACGAATAGATTTAAGCTACTAATTCCTTCAAACATGATCACAATTATGTATGCGTACAAAGTATAGTTGATTCGAGGTGTCAACCACAAAGGGGAGAGTAGATTATACTTGATAGTGTCCATTGGCCTTCTTTTAAAGGTAGCTTCTTTGTCCTATGAGTTAGCCTTCTTTTGATTTTAGGCCATTTAATATCATTTGGTGCACTATTTCAATCACATGTGAAGAGACATCGCGTCTTTAGTCAATAACATCATTTGATTCCCCCAGTATAGTGTTGGAGTATAATTATTGAAAACATGAGAATAAGTTCTTTCAGATTCAATTATGCTTCCTTAAATTGTCAATCCCTAACTTATTCTTAAAGAAGTAAATATATGATAAAAGAGGACACATAGGTATGATGAATCCTTAAGTCGAGTCATATTCTACAAAAAGAAATGAGTACATTCAGGACTTAGTTGACTTAGGTGTTATCATTTCGACTACTTTAAGAGAATAATTAGTGACATCCAGGACTAGTTGACTTTGATATGCAAATTATATCATCAATAACCTGAAGAGAAGAAATGCCGCTCATCTGAGACTTAATTGACTTTGGTGTTGCGGTAATAAATTCTTGAAAGGGTTAACTGTGTACTTCAGATATCTGGGCTTTATACATTAAGACTGCTTGATGCGGCTTGCAAGAAAGGATGAATCTACTCCATAAAAAGATTGCTATTTAGGGGAAGCCTAGACAACTTCTTAAGAGAACTACAGGGAAACCTACGGGGGGGGGGGGGGGGGGGCGGTTGCGACAAAGAACCATATGATTCTATCATATGATGTTCTCATCATTCAGGTCAAACCTCGTACATATTAACTGTGAATTGTATAGATGTAATGAGTAGACATTATTGTGATAATAAAGTGTCGAGTATAAAATTTTCAAGAATTTCTTAGTAAATTCAAAAATTTTCAAATTATTGTACTCAGCACTGTCTTATATACCCTCATAATTTGAGAGGCAGCATTAAAATGTTCCTATTAGATAGTGTGTAACATTTTGTCCCCGAACGTTTAATTAAAAATATTCCATAAAATATCAAGGGAATAACATTTTTGTATAAGGGAGAAAATGTGATTAAACGCATCTAATTATACTAAAATGTTATCATATACAATGGACATAATGCACCCACGCTTAGCATAGTACTACGATTACGGTACACATGTTAAGGGGGAGCTTTTAGTGATAATGAAAAACTCTCAAAGTGTAAATCTTTTGATATTTATATCAAACACTTTGATTGAACTTTTCAATGATTTTAGAAGGATTGTGATGAAATACCAAAAAGACCGACCATGTATTTAAATTTATGGAGTTATAAGGTGGTTAGGCATAGGTATTCAAATCCCATGATCCATCCAGAACCGGAGGGATCTACCCAGGGATGTCCACTAGTTAGTGTAGAAGTCCTTAGGTATGATACAAAAGGAGAAAAAGTGATAATCGGGAATAATGCCGACTGAGATGGAGCTAACACTAGAACAAACCCAACAAGGTGTTAGTCATGAGGTCTCAGTAAGTATTGAAGGGGTTGAAGAATGAAAAAGAAATGTAAGGATAAAGGGTGTAAAGAAAGAATCCCTTCATACACTTAGGCAGAAACTGGGTCAATACATAAACTGTCGGAAACACTAAGCTGTTGTCTGACATTAAAGACAGTCATGGACCCAGTGAAGCTATGCACAACCCTCCCTAGCCACTCAAGGTCTCTCAACAGACTCTTGTTTCATTTCTCACGAAGATTACACGCATTGCTATCGACTTTCTCACTCTGAGTTAATTGATATTGAAAAGGTGGCAGTCTGCTCCAGCCTTCGATCACTAAAACAAAAGTGCACTATTGAGTCTAGAGCCAAAAGCGATCATCCATAAATCTTATTAGGACACTTGTCAACATTATGCTTGCTATCTGACACACTGTGAATAATGAGAAAATATAAAGAGTCCTACGCATTATCCTTGTGATTTTGCTAGAACATCCGAGTGATACTTAAGTATTCACAATGAAGATGGAAATCCTGCTTGAGCCAACATCAAACAAGCTCATGGTAGGTGACTTGTGTGATTCTATACGAATCAAACTTGTGACAACTGGAAAGAAACGATGGTGCGATTCTATAAGAACCAAACTTGTTCCAGGTTATGAATTGACCATTGATGATGAATTTTGAAATGAATAACACTATCAATTTGTCATAAAAAAACACTTTAGCAAGTGACACGTCGATTGATTTTCAAATTGAATTTTCTATTTCAATCGGCGAGATAGTAACTCACTGGTTCACTCTTATCGTGTTGTCTGCTTTGAGACGTTCCGATATTAAGAACATGCTGAGTTTGATGAATCTAATGCAAATGTGTTAGAAAAATTCTATATTTTAGCTGGAATCCTGTCAAGGAGATTCTTCTTAAATTGAATCTAACTGATCACATGTCGATCCTCACAGATTAAAAGGTTACTCCAACTAAACATGGGCGAATGACAAAGCCATATTCGCCCCCTACTTTATTACTAACTGTTTTAATGCAGGATATATAAAGATGAAGGTGAAGGTACCTGATTCTAGCTGACTCACAGATTCATAGCCACATGCTCATACCCAACCAAGAAACATAAAGACATCATGAAAGCTCAAGTACGTGTTTCAAGACTTCCACTACTCCGATACCATACGTCTTTCTTAAAGTGACGAAGTATTAAAGTCAAAGAAATTAAATAAGTTTCCGTCACTCTGATACCGAACGTCTTTCTCGAAGTGACGAAGTGTTAAAGTTAAAGAATTTCAAGAAAGATGGATCATTAAAGCTTTTAAGTCAACAAATCATGAACGGTATGAGCATGTCGGTCCAAAAGTTACAAGTTCACAAGATAGAAAAAGTTACAAGATGGCAAACAAGATTATGCCTGGTTAATGATCTCAAGGTGTTCAAGATCACATTTTCACTTACAAGTCAAGATAAAGGAACAAGCTCAAACCTAAAGTTAATGATCACCACATCAAATCACAAGTTAATGATTGAAGTTAAACGAGCTCAAGACTAAAGATAAAGCATTGTATGTTAGGTTTAAGTTTTTGTAAAATGGAGCGACCTCCCTTAGGGGGAGATTGTTAGGAATATGAAATTCCTAGGAAAGTGTCGGTCGCTTCTATAGATAACTGTCGTTAGCTCGTTAAGTAATTTTTGGAAACTTACATAGTTAGTTAGACTAAGGCCCGTGGATTAGTCCATTAAGCTAAGGCCTATCCACCCTTGTAAGTATAAATACACCTCTTCATGCCTTGGAGAGGTAGTTGGTTGGTTGTATGTTTCATTTTCACTTAATGCATTTCATGTTCTCTACTTTCTCTCATTAGAAAATACATCCTTCCTCTCACTTTCTCTCTCTAGTTCTTGGTTCATATATCAAAGATTACTTGTATTCTACAACACGAATCTGCTGTCTATTTAATATTTCGTTAAGGAAACGCACAAGTAAGGTAGTATGAAGGCTATTACAAGGCTCCTAAGAGTATATTAAATGCATTTGAAATATATTAAGAGTGGATCAACCATATAAGGGGCAAGGTAGTATGAAGACTGTTACCCTATGGTATCCTTTCTACACAATCATGTTTCCATAGACATATCAATAGCAATACAGACAAAAGCTGGTTTTCTAAAGCCTAACATGCATATTCATAACAAGAAGCAACACCACTAAGATCTACATTCTAGGTTTCATACAATCATAAATAAACATAATAGAAGGTTTAGCCGAGCATGTAAAAGAAAAAGCAAGAACAAATATGAATCACGCAACAAGACATATTGAATGATTAAGATAGTCTTACTTGATTAAAACATGAGTTGAGGGAAGTACAATAGGGTTTTGAGGCCCTAAAATCGTCCCTAAGGGCTGCTAAACAAACTAGGGTTCGTCCTTTTCTTTTATTCTAAAGTTACACACTTAAAACCCTAATTTCGAGTTTGTATATATAGGAAAATCTCTACGACGGCGTCACGTTTTAATCATGACGCCATCGTGAAAGAGAATATTCTAGATAATGGGTTGGGTCGTGCATCCTGAGGCTGTCTTGTGATCTTGTGACGTCGTCTTGGTATGAATTGTGACGGTGTCACGTGTAATCTGTGACGCCGTCTCTAGCTGATGAGAACATAATCTTGAGAGATGTTGGTGTAGGTCTGTAGTCTTGTCTGTTTCTTCTCTAAATGAGCCCAAGTCACGTGTATTTCCTCCAAATGCCTTCCAAATGCTGAATACCTGAAAAGGAACGATTAAGTACCTATTTTAGGCATAAATGCACGATTTAAGTGGTTAAACGACCCTGAAAAAGTATATAAAATGACACCTCATCAAACACCCCTCGACGTAGTTCTCTTGAGCCATGGATCTTAACACAACATTTTCAAAAATAAGAGTTATGATTTCAAATTTTTGAAACAAAAGTTTTCAACTTAAAACGACTTCTCAGGAAGGTTTTAATGCTTGAAAACTTGAGCAAGATGCTCTGATACCAATTGTAGAACCATAGAGGGAGGGGGGTGAATACGATTTTCTTAACTTTTTCAATGTTTATAAAACTTCAAGTCTTAAAAGAGCCGTGATCTACTTTGCAAAGTAAACAGTAAGTAGATAGAGAAAAGAAGAGACACCATGATATATATTGGTTCAGGAAGGGGGGTTTAGTCCTTCCGTACGTCCAGTTGTGAATCCATGACACTGATATTATTCCTAGTATAATCCTTATGGTGAATTATAAACCGTATTACAATTTAACTCCACCGACTTTTAATAAAGCTCGGCGCGCACACATATTAGTTACTACCTACGGTATTCTACCCTTGAAATCCACCCCTACGAACCCGTGATTTGACTTAGCCTATAACTATAGAAGCCTTCCCTTTGGAAGCTTATCAAACCCTAACTAGATCACCAATGATCTATGCTTGATCTCACGGATACAAGACTTCCCTTATAACTCGACAATGAAAGATAGTTTGATTTAAGAGTCAAATCCCTAACCTAGCCTAGAGACTCCATTCTAATAGAAAGGGTACGAGAAATAAGACCATCGACAAAACATACAAGTATGGATTAGGTACTTGTGTGGCTCTCTTGCAGAGATGTGGTCACTTTAATAGAATGATGAGATGAGAAGATTAGAACACTTTGGTATTTAGACTTAGAGGATTAGAGGAGAGAAATGAGAGGAAAGAATGTTTCTAAGAGGTGAGGAATACAAAGGCCAAGTAGGGTATTTATAGGCCAAGGAGCACACATTATGTAAAAACATTTCATGTCTGGCGCGCTGCCCACGCGCCAGCGGATGACCAGCACGCCAGATTCCCGAAGATAAATTATTCAAGACTTGGCGTTTTAACTACCTTTACTTGTTAAACCCCTAATTGTACTTCACGGTATGACCTTTTAATCATCATTATGCTCAAGGTCAACCAACTTAAATAGCCATTTGATAAAACGTTTGTGAAGTATTAAAAGCATTTTGCTTATTCGATAAAGTAGAGATAGAAAAGAATTATCAAAAGGGGCAGTTTGGGTATTCCTCAAATGTGTAACTAGCATAGTTGGGATCCAACTAAAGATAGAAAGGGCTATTTAGGAACCAAGGAAATATTCTTGGAATTTTCTTTGCTTGGTGAGAAAGGGGGGAAAGATTTGAAATTTGAATTTCAAATTCAATAACACACATGTTGGATAAGAGAGGATGAGTTGTATGTGAGTTGTCATGATGTGACATATAAGAGCCTTTTAATATCATTCAAAATGAATGATGAGGATGTGAAGAAGAGAGGTGTGTAAGATATGTGATATGGCAAGATCAAAGGTGATAAAGGGGTTGTGTTTGTTGTGTGAGTGAGAATAGAATGTTTATAAGAGGAGTTGTGTTTGTTTGAGATAAAGCATTAATCCAACGGTTAAGAAGAGAATGAGGGAGTTTAGATTAATGAGATGGCTTGATCAAGGGTAGAGGTGAAAGTGTGTTAGTTATGTTTGTTTGAGAAACAATCTAAGGGTTGAGAAGTGAAGAGTGCGGTAAGTTGGATTGTTGACATGGCTTGATCAAGGGTAGAGATGAAAAAGTGTGTGTGTGTGAAATTTAAATTGTATAGAGAAGAATGTGAATAGTAGATATGTGGTGGAGAAGGTTTTGAAAAGATATAGAAGATATTGGTTGGGAATTTAGAAGACACAGAGGTACACCAAGTACAAGAGAAGTACATTGTGTAAGGATGTTAGCCTCAAAATATTGAGTCAAATAATGGAAGTTCGTTCATTAATTATATTAGGTCTCGGTCATTTATATATTAAATGTTGTAATAGGCTAGAACGAGTATTGGGCTCATTTAATGTAATCTAATAGGTCACGTGCATCGAGCGAAAGCCCAAGTAAACTCGAGCCCAACCCAAGACAAACCCACGGCCCATTAAGCCATTTATAGGCTGGCCCACATTGGCTATTTAAACCCTTCTCCATGTGTAGAGAGAGGGTTGTTGGTCTCATTTGTATCTTGACAAGTAAATTAACCTCCATTTTTTCTCTCTTAACTTTCTCTCTTTACAATTCTTCTCATCATCTAATCTTACTTTTCTTGTTCATCATAATAAAGTAAAGTGATTCTTAGGTTACCGACAAAGGAAATGTGAGTTTGTATTGTTAAGGATAAGGTTTTGAGGTTTATTTAGTGAAGGGTTATGTGAAGAAGGGTGTTTAGGCTTGAAGAGTGTTTATGAAGATAAGTATGAAGTTGATAGTGTTTAGGAGAAATAAAAGGATTGATTTGGGTTGATAATCATATTACCAATAAGAGAGAAAAGAGTGAGAAAATGCGATTATGGGATGGTTTAAGGAAGAAGATGATTAGAGTGTGTGTAGAAGAGATGAAATTACTTGTTGGGTAAGAAGGGTAAACAAGTGATTAGATAGAATGGGTAGAGGTATTGTGTAGTAGAAGTGAGGACTTATACATGTGAGGAATACATGTGAGTTTATAAAACATTTATATAGGTAAGAAAGTAAGAAAAGTCAATGTATAATTAACATCCAACTACCACAAACTCAATTAGTCATTTAGACTTTAATCCATGATAATCAATAATGGATTTGATCACTAATCATCTTGATGCAAACAAGCTAAGTGCTTTGCATCATAAGTAAAGCATATCCCATAACGGGAAAGGATGCGTTTACGCAAAGTGACCTTAGACTTAGTTTGACCAATAAGGGAGTCAACCTGTAATATGATTAAGATCACTGTAAATCTGGATTAAGGTCCAATGATTACTTTGCTTGTTGGTATTTTGAATGTTTGATCAAAGCAAGAAATCTAGAGAGAGAAAGAGAGGTTAGACACTTCTAGAGAGAGAAACAAAAAGAGAGAATATGTGATAAATGAAATGACCAACAACCTCTCTAAGTCATAGAGAGGGTATTTATATGAGTATGTAGACCGGCTAACCTTGGGCTCCTATGGGCTTTCCATGGACTTTGGCCTGATTAGCTTAATAATGTTCCAAATATTATCTACGAGCTACGTTTTACATATTTAGGAGTGACTGAGACTTTTTCCTATTTCTAACAATCTCCCCTTAAGGGAGGTCACTCCAATTTACAAAAACATAAGATCAACATTCTATAAACGTCTTCAATTTTTGCTCGTATTCTTTGACTTCTTGATCTTTATCTTGTGATATGTGTAGTGATCTTTTGACTTTAGGCTTGAACTTCTTCCTTTAGCTTGATTTGTATGTGATCATGAGCTTCTTGAGATCATTAGCCATACATCATCTTGTGATCTTTTGACTTCTTGTGAACTTGTGACCTTCGGACCGACATGCTCATACCTTACTTTATCTTGAAAGCTTGACTAATCATCTTTCTTGAAATTCTCTAACTTTAACACTTCATCATTTGAAGGAAGACGTGCAGTATCAGAGTAGCAGAAGTCTTTTGAAACATGTACTTGAGCTTTCATAATGTCTTTACATATGTCGATCGGGTATGAGCATGTGGCTATGAATTCGACTCGTCATCGGTTAACTACGGCTGTCGTCAGGAAACCTACATGAATGGGTTAGTGATAAACAACACACATGGACGGAAGTGTCTTTGTCACTTTGTCGAATACGGTTGCATTAACCACGGTTCCCCGTTGATCAGTATAAATACTGCTTGTGATCAGGTAGAATTCAAAAGGATCTCCTTGACAAGGGTTTGCATCTGCACTGCCATTCTCATTGCCGAAGCATCTCAAAGTAGACAACATGGTAAGAGTAAACCAGTAAGATATTATCTCACTGATTGAATCAAAAAATGATTTGAAAATCAATCAATGTGTCACTTGATAAAATGGTTTTTCAACACATCGAGAGTTTTATGCATTTCAAAATTCGTCAACCGTCAACTCATAGTTTGGACCTAATCGATATCCAGTGTCACAAGTTTAAACCATATAGGATCTCACAAGTCACCTACCGCAGAGCTTGTTTGATGTTGGCTCTAGAAGGATTTTCATCGTCACTATGAATACTTTAGTATCACTCTGATGTTCTGGCAATATAACAAGGATAATGCATAGGACTCTTAAGATATTACTTGTTTTCATAGTATATGAATAACAAATATATTGGAATAGTGTCCTAGTGAGATTTATGGATGATCTCTTTATGGCTCTAGACTTGACAGTGCACTTTGGTTTTGATAATCGAAGGCTGGAGCAGACTGCCACCTTTTCAATACCAACTAACTCGGAGTGAGAAAGTCGATAGAAATGTGTTTAATCTCTGTGAGAAATGAAACAAGAGTCTTTTGAGAGACCTTGAGTGGTTAGGGAGGGTTGTGCATTGCATCACTGGGTCCATGATGTCTATCTTCAATACGTGAAAACAGCTTAGTGTTTCTAATAGCATATGTATTAACCTAGTTTTTGCCTAAGTATAAATAGGGCTTCTTTCTTTTCACCCTTTATCTTTACTTTTGATTCTTTAACCCCTTAAATGCTTACCAAAACTTCATCACTAACACCTTATTGGGTTTGTTCCAGTGTTAGCTCTGTCTTAGTCTGCATTATCCCCTTTCTCACTTTTACTCATTTTGCATCATACCTAAGGACTTCTATTCTATCTAATGAAATGTCCCTGGGTAGATCCCTTCGGTTCTGGCTGGACGTGTTATGTGTCTGGTTGTGATCTCAGGGGAAGAATACCTTATACTTTAAGCCCTCCTTTCAACTCTGATTAAAATTAAGTACTATGGGTCGTGTCTTCTAGTATTGCTCTTGTTCGCTTAAAACCATGTGTAAAAGACAATCACAGTACTTTGTGATATCTAAATATGCAATAACATTTGTACCTCGCGATTAGTTTTTACTTTTCAAAAATGATTCCCCTTCTATGTGCTTGGTATACTAAAATTCGTTTTACAACCCTGTCGGAGGGGAAGCTGCATGAGTCACTCACATATCACTTATATGCCTTGTATATTTTAAGCTTTCTCACTTTTACTCATTTTGCATCATACCTAAGGACTTCTATTCTATCTAATGAAATGTCCCTGGGTAGATCCCTTCGGTTCTGGCTGGATCATGGGAAGAAATACCTATACTTAACCTCCTTATAATGCCGATAAAAGTAAGTACATAGCCAGTCTTGGGTATTGCTCTCATTGCCTTAAAACCATTTAAAAAACACAATCAAGGTACTTTGTGATATAAATATCAAAACATTTGTACCTCGATAGTTTTTACTTTTCAAAAATGATCCCCCTTCATATGTACATCGATATACGAAATTGTTTTGCACATACGAGGGAGAAGCTGCACATGAGTCACTTAGATCACATTATAAGCCTTTATATTTTAATCACATTTTCTCCCCTTATAAAAAATGTCAAATCTCTTGATATTTTGGATATCAATTGATTTAAATATGTTTGAAAACTGTTTGGGGAGAAGAATGTTCTTATAATTATTATGCCTTATTTGGAACATTTTAATGCTCCCTTAATGTGTCATCGTGTAGGTTGTTATTTTAGTTATCAAGTTTTACATTTATATTTTGCCGACTTAACCTAAAACAACACTTTAACGGGCAGTGTACTCGATTAGATGTAGTTTCGTTGGTAACTAGGGTGTCGATCACTAAGAGTGAGAACGTTAATCTATATTCTATCAATATTTTGGTTAACTAGACTAAGTTAATTTAAACTATGTTAATTCTATTCTATGTTAAACCTATGCTAAACCTATGTTAATCCTAATTCTTAACGGATAAGGGGGGTTTTCAGTCTGAGAGACTGGCACAAGTTTTGTGGTAACTTAGATTAATTTAAAACATAATAACACACGCAAGCAGATAGACAAAAGATAGAAGAGCGGTCAAGCCAAATATAAGAAAACTGTATTAACCATGATTAATCCAATTAAAACGTTGGTTTGTTTATTTAGTGCAATGAGTGCTTATCTTGAG
Organism: Tanacetum coccineum; assembly: GCA_026074375.1. Taxonomy (NCBI): domain Eukaryota; kingdom Viridiplantae; phylum Streptophyta; class Magnoliopsida; order Asterales; family Asteraceae; genus Tanacetum; species Tanacetum coccineum. Next base: position 16,875 of record BQNB010058596.1, on the reverse strand, counting down.
GCGGCATATCATTCTAAGATTTAGGCGGTACTTCTTCTTAAAACCTAGACATGTAGAATTCTGTCACAATTAAACACATCTGCATAAAGCATCCTATTTGCTGATTATAATCTATCTTAGGAGATTAATAATGGTGATCTTATTAAACCTAGCTCATGGAGACTTTACCCACTTACTGCTTAATGGCAATTTATATTCTAGTAGTCCACTGTCCAAGTCTTTACCAAAGGAATCAGTACGTTATTTATTGATCCCATGTCACCTGCTAGTCCAACTTGTTCACATAAACCAATGGTGAAGATAGGGCATTAACTGTGATCATATTGTTCTAGATATATAAATCACTATATGAAGAGCCATCCCGACATCTAGCTAACTTAGTCGGTATCACTAGATCTAGTTGAATGATAGGTAACATACAAAAGCACGTAAACAAGTATGAATTGATAAACATAAAATCAACGATAAATTAAGCATTCGATATAAACAAACCAAACATTTAAATCTTCATAATGATGGCTAATACCCAAGGGTATTAGCCCTTAATCATCATAATCAATACAAGAATAATAATTCAACCAAGGTAAACTAACCGAGTTAAATAAATGATACAAAAAATCGAACGATTACTAGAGAATATGAGATTACAAGGTGTTACCTATGGAATTAATAGCTTTTCTTGACCTCTCCTGCTCTTCTTGTCTTCTGAAATCGACTTTTGTGGTTAGGGTATCGAAAATATGATCAAGCACACCTAAAACTCGTTTTTAGTTCTTCTATTTATAGTGTCTGGATATTGGTTGATACGGCGTATTGGTTGAGGTTAATACGGCGTATCGAGGGTTTCTTGGAGTAGGGACCACGTTTAATATCTTACAGAATATTTTATTACTATATCTTGGATACGGCGTATAGAAGTCTTCTGGATACGGCGTATTGGACTTTATTCTTCGTGGTTTCTTATGAAGTGCAGGCACAGATACGCCGTATATTCCTTGATGGATACATCATATTGGTTGTCAGAATAGTATTCTTCATATTTATTCATTTAAGCTCTAGAATGCGTGCCTTTTAGCTAAGCTTCACAAAGTAGTTACTGCAAATCTCAAATATAAACGATTAAGTAACAATTCTTGCAATAATTATATACAAAATGGGTTATTTACATAGGATAAATGATGCTATAAAAATGATGTTATTTGATGTCATCAAATATCCCCCCACTTTATTCCTACTTGCCCTCAAGTAGCCTTTTGAAATTTATGAAAATGTATCCTTAAGGATTTTTTCATTAAGCATTTATTCGATCAATTACTAGTACACAACCAAACACCTCACGAAATAGGAAGATGACTTAACTAATCTATGTGGTAACATGTAACTAATTCGCTCAATTGCTCGGTCGTGACGGGTATTCTATCATAGGCTTGGAAAGGATACACATCTCCACCACTAAAGCTAAGGAGTAATAAGTTTATAAAGGTAAATTGGGTTTTTAAAAGGCTTGAGGGGTTTAATCACTTTTTCTAATCTCTACCGATACCAATATTCTAGAAAAGGTAACAAAGACCATACGTACACACCCATAATGATAGGATAGACACATATGACTGCATTCAAAACTTAACTCGAATAAGCTAAAGAATAAGACTGGTAGTGGATGCGTATTTTATTTAAAAAAATATTTTTACCAAGTTTTAAATTTATAAAACTCGATCTACCTAACAACGCACTAACGGGCAGAGAACTCGATCATGGGTAGTATAGAATGGTAAATCCGAGATCGTCCCAAGAGCTAAGCTGTAATTAGTTTTAATTTGAAATATCACGTTTAAGAAAATGGTTTTTGATTTGATTTGAAATGAATTTAAAATAACAATAAAATTAAATACTGAAAATAAAAAGAGTATGAGATATCAAGAGAGAAAACGTGCTGACCTAGTTACTTCATTACTACGGTTATGAAAACGTTTTCCTGGGCAATGTTAAACTATGGTTTCATTAGTGGTTTCTAAGGTCGATAGACTTGAATAGACATATTTAGTCTATCATATACTTTCCGCGATTCCGACTCAGTCCAAATCGTATAGGAGGTAGGATATCCAGGTTGCAATGATTAATCCCAACTATTCCCAAAACTGGTCTAATAATCTATACATATTATTAACCCTCTCTGAAAGAGTTCCTGTGCTTTTTAAGTATATTGAGTGATAAGTGTGGTGACCGGTTAGTTTCTACACTAGGGGTCGAAATCATAGATCCTCCCTAGTACCCGATGGATCCCATATTGACTAGATAATCTAATAATGGGGCAAGCAAGGTCCAAACCACCCGTACTACCAAAACCCAGGGTTACACGATAGTCAAGGAATATCTAACGAAACCATAATCTAACAGGAAACAAACATCATAACAACAGTAATTACATAACTAGGCCAGCACTTTAAGTGCTTAGCCGCTCATGGTAACAGAAACACAACAAGAAATAGAAGTAATCATAGATTGAAAGCTCATAATTCTTACAGTATTCGTATTTGAATGATTAAATACAAAAAGTAAGTAAAGTGTGATCTCCCTTGGACTCCAGGTGGAATTCTTTAAAGGTTGGAAGCCTTTGTCGCCTCTCCAATTGGTTGTGGAGGAAGTGATGTCAGAATAGCTTGAATGAGGCCTCTATTTATAGGTATCGAACCTGTTACGGTGTAACTGATAAATGTGTTACGCCGTAACCTTCTTACAAGGAATTCCATATTTAAGCAGTTGTTACGGCGTAACCAGATATGGTGTTACGCCGCAACCTTCAAATAATGTCCATAAGTACGTGAACTTCCTTCCATATTTGTAGACCTTCATGGTTACGGCGTAACCATGTAGGGTGTTACGCCGTAACTCTATCTATGGTAAGATTTCCTTCTAAATTTATGTTTACGGCGTAACTAGATATGGTGTTATGTCGTAAAGTTGTCCTTGATCTTCGTACTTGCTTAATATATGTTACAGTGTAACCATTTTTGGTGTTACGCCATAGCATTCTTCAAATATTTACACTTTGAGTCCTTTTTCCCTTGTTTCTTGTCACTTTCCTAATCTTTAATGATGGGCTACTAGCTCCATTCTTCATGAGTATTGGGATGACTTGGTGTAATAATGGGCTACTAGCTCCATTTTTCATAATTATTGAGATGTCTTGGTGCAATAATGGGCTACTAGCTCCATTTTTTTTATTTTTTATTATGCACCATCTTTACATTTTGTTTAGCACATGGGTGGCTTTTTTTGTTTCACCCTCTTTTCTTCATTTTCTTCATGATAAATATGCAAATGTTGTAGGAGTTTATATCTTTAATTATTGCCCCTGCAATATCCGATATTATAGACACATCCCCCCACTTGAGATAAACAATTTCAAAAGTGGTGATACATGGGGATCTTTATAGATCATAACTGATTGGTCTTCCACGAATGCATAAAATTTTTGTTCCTATTCCCCCGAACCATGGACTTAAGTAGCCAGAAATTTCAACACAAAGATAACTATAGACTACAGGGTAGGTTAAGGCAAAATGGTGTAACGATACATATAACATTGGGTCAAAACATAGATTGGTTTAACAAGGGTGATCTAGGGGTATCCTGCACTAATAATGAGTGCAACAAAAGGTTTTATCATGAGAGGTCGACAAGTCAGTATAACAAGTTAATAAACACACACGTGTAGGTTATTTAGGTGATTTCCTAAGTGTTGCCTTCTTGAACCATCCATTCCTGCTAATCAATTAGGTCTCAAAATGATGTACAAGCCAAGTTCTAAAGTCTACAATACTACCAGCACACTCAATATTTTGGCGGATTTTTGAGTAATATGATGGAAACGGAATATTAGGCATAAATCTCACTAAGTATAATAAAGGGTAATGTGCATTCGGAAAAAATTCATTCTAGTTATTTAAGAAAAATTTGTCAAAATTTTTAAAATTGGCATAATTTTCAAAGAAAACTAGAAAATCGAAGGCAAAACATACATCAAGTATTAATTCTACTCCCATCCCCCCACTTGATTTGTACAATGTCCCTATTGTACATTAAGGAAATGAAATAAAAAGAAAAGAGTAGAATTAAGACAAGAAACTCCATGAGCATTGCTTTGAAATTTGAAATTTGGCAAAAATCTTTTAGATTATCTATGTCTCCCCGCAAGCTCTTTATCTCCTGTGATCACAAAAACAGACCAAAGCATAAAATCATTCTACAAGAATTATGAAGTGTACAGGAAATAAATATAAACCTAACTCACTTTCGTAGGAATCACGGTTGCATTTAGCATATGAAACAAGCCTTTTAAACCACTTGGTGGCCCAAGTGGACGAGTTTAGTCTCGTGAGGGCTTTCAGAGAACATACCCAAAAATTCCACTTACGTATACAAGGTTTAGACATGTTTAAAACTTAAAATTTTAAGATTTCAGAGGGAGATTACGGCGTAACTCTGATGGTTACGTCGTAATCAAGTGGTAAAATTTTAAGTTTTAAGGCGTTAAGGCGTAACCATGAAATGGATTACGTCGTAACTGCAGTGGTTACGGCATAAACTAAATTCGTTACGCCATAACTGCTGCAGATTCAGCAAGGTTATCACATGATTATGAGTCGAGCCGGTCTCGATAATTGCCTCCTGGCTTCTGGATTCTGCAAAATAAAGTAAGAAACATGCAAACCAACTAGTGCAAAAAGGAAATTTCATTAAATAAAGGACGAGTTGTCTCCCGACAAGCACTTTTGTTTATTACCGAGTCTTTAAGTTAGACTCGTGCTCATTCTACGTTTTGTTGTTTTCTACTTCTTTTCGGATCATTTCCTTAAATTTAGATCTGTTCTTCCTTCCAAGAGGTAAAATATTATCCAAGTCTTTGGTAACACAGATGAAACTTTATCCACCTTCAAATGAGTATTTCTTAACCTCAAAAGTTTCTACTTGTACTTCTGGTGGATGATAGTCTTTTTCCTCTATTCCTATTTCCTCACATTCTTCATTTTAAAATCATAAATATGCCACTCATAATTTTTATTATGCACTTAGTTACAATATTCCCATATGTTATCGAGAATGTGTCCCTTCTTCCCTATTCCAAGTTCGTACTCATCAGCTAGCTTATCGATTTCTAAATTGAATTCCCACTTGTAATCATCAAAGCTCCTATGGGTTGGGTTATTTACAATAGCCGAGTTATCTTGGAAACAATCAATTAACCATAATTTTAATAGTGATTTTTTCACAGGTTCACTAATGTTAGTATGCCCAACCTTAATCAATGTCCATTCCTTAAAGCTATTCTCTAAGTCTCGGTTTGTTTGATTCTTGAGAAGAGACTTTTAATGAGGGGCCAACATCACACCATTCAGCGTATCGATTATCCTAAACTAAGGCACTGGTTTGGCTTTTTCCGTATTTTGCTAAAGGAAATCAGGAAAGGATAGTCCTTTTCCTTTTATATTTCTTCTCTCATTATCGTAGTTGCAGTACCAAAACCTTAAATTCCCAGTTTTAGATACCTCACAGATTTCTATCCCACCATCACACATTTTTTTGTCGGGGTCACAGGATGGCTACATTTTGGTTTGTTCTTGGATATTCTGTTTTATAGGGTTTATGGAGATCGTTAAGCCCATCTAAGATATATTTTACAAATATCATTGATACGAATTAGCATAGTGGAATTAATCAAAGAGCACAATGATATTAAAGAAGATTTTACTATTGAACACCAAGCCCCAATATTATTTGATCAAGATAATATGGTTACCTACTGTTACAGGGATTAAGAGATCCTTGAGGCTACACTATCTATTAACTACTATCTAAACGTGTACACAAACATGTTTTTCTAGACTCTCATTAGGAGAGTTCTATGTTTTCTAGATACTAAAACTATATGTCTATGATCTCTTTATATAGAGAGATGATGTCTTACAAAGAAAGTTAACATAAGATATGAACAAGTAAATCTTTTAAACATTAAGAAATATCTTTTGTTATTTTTATCTTCTTAAGTAGATCTTCATCTTTTGATATCTTTGACCAAATTTCCATAATTCTCCACCAGCTTGTAGAATTCCAGTCTGCTAGATTTAGTCCTTATGTTTCATTCTTTTATTTATTTTGACTCATCAAATCTAGAATCCCAACAATCTTCCCCTATTTGATGATGATAAAACAAACAAAGTCGTGTACGAACTTCATCATAAAGCCAAAGCTTCCCCTGAAGTTGAGATGTAATCATCTCCCTAAATGAAACAAAACTTCCCCTTAAGTAGATTTCCTTTGTACCATGCCACACCAAGGATCTACAAGTTGCAACCTGTTAATATTTCTTCCTCTTTTGGTCATAATCCAATAGGGGACATATAAATATAAGCAACTTTGATCTTGACCACTACAAACCAATATCACACTTCTAATCCAAGCCTTCTAGCTCCTCAAATTACCCACCATTAAGCATAATAAGAAAAATGAACCTGAGTAGTAGAAACTCATACTAGCGGTAGTAATAATGACTAACAGTAGTAAAAACCTTCACCTCAATGCCATATGTAAATGGTTAAACATTTTAACAATAAGCTTCCCCTGAAACCCATATGTTAACCATTTCTTGAATCTTCAATTCTGTAGGCTCTATGTAATGATTATTGATGAAGAAAACCAAGTATAACGAACTTGATGCTGAAGTAGAATAACCTAAACTTGTGTCTTATATCATGTACTATCCACACGACTTCAAACTTATAAATAAATATGTGAAATATAAGTAGATCGCAACCTCTTTATCAAAATCCTCATCTTCTATGAGACACTGAGCACAACAACATAACTCCTTACAAGTGATAGCAAATATAAGCATTGAGCACCATAAGAAAAATCACACACCTTTGCTAGATTCATCAAGTCTTCGTCACATCGTTTCTAGGCATGAACAAGTTATCTTTAAAGTGTAACACCCACTTTAAGATATGATAAGAACACGAATATGTGAAACTTCACTTCATCGTCAAATAGATGATAAATAACCTTCTTCGTAACCAATTCTTCCAATAAATCTAAATATGAGCCTTTGAAACTTTTAAGAATAAACTGAAATAATTCAGTTCTGTTCAAGATCCAAACATGTGGTCATCTGATATCAAGCACAAACCATATATGAGCGGCACTAATTTTCCATACGAGCAGCACTAAACATACTAAGCAGCAGTAAGAAATATGGGCAGCATTAATCACTTGGCTTACTACTGTTTACATGAACTAGCAGTATTAATAAACTTGAGCAAGAACCAGCTCATAAAATAGCATCACTAATCCACGTTTACGTTCAATCCGCAGCCTACTATAATATGTATATCTGCTGCGACTTTCAAACACACATGCCATATACAAACCATACTTTAACCTGCTGTTGCTATAAACCTTCAATTCGATACCTAATATTGCTGCTTCTTTTTGTTTGTTTAACAAATTCTCATGTGTCGTCCTTAGCACTTAGTACTGTTGTAAACATTCCATGAAATTACTTTGGCAGCATTAACCAAATACACAAGCAGCATTAATGTTACAAGATCAGTACTGACTCGTTATTAGCAGTACAAATGGTACCTTGGCAGCACTAAGTAAGAGAGTTAGCAACACAAACATCTCCATGTAGCAGCATTAACAAATATGCTTACTCATTATAAATTATCAAAGAACCAGTAGCTTCAGTCTTTACATCTTTGTCAACCAGTAACCTTACTCATCATCCTAGGAGTAGACTAAAAACCATACTCAACTTTGTATACCACGTCACATATAAAACTTCTAATTCATCTCATTCGAATTGAAAAATAGCAGCAACAATGATGTACAAAACCCTTTCTTTAATTCATTAGTAGAGCTAATCGATGATTAGGGTTTTGTTCTTCATGAATCAATAAGCCTGCTACGTGTTTTTGTCATAAGAAAATCAACAATAAAATGTTCCTGTTCGTCCTTTAACACTCACTTCAATCCAGTGCCCACACGTCAAGCCCATCTCGACTAGGGTTCATCATTGATCCAAGATCAACTCACCAAAGCTAGTCGAGACTAAAATATCATCAGTGATGATATCGTGTAATCATGTAACCTGCTTGAACATGTAACCGAGTTTCTCACCAGTGCTTTTTGTCGAATTAGGGTTTGGGAAAACCCTAATATTCACCGAATCTAACCATAGACTAAAAGCAGAAACTCGTTATCTTTTTCTTTATAAAATCGCCAAAAAGAACACCTTGTTGATCCCGAGCAACCTGGATCTTGAATAGACACATAAAAGATTTCCTGTTCTTATCGAATTAGGTCTTGATAAAAACGTAACCAGATTTAGAGTTTTGTGAATAAACCCTAATATTCACCAAACTCGACTTCAAACAGAAATAATCATATTCGTCTTTTTTAAGTATAAAGACAACGCTTTAAAGTGTCACAAAAACCCTAATTTTACCAAAATCACCAATACACCAAACAGAGATTCGTTACTTCTTTTTTTATCGAGAACACGACTTCAAAACAAACCTTGTGATCCTAGATCAAGAGTCACCAGGCTCTGATACCAATTATGGAGATCGTTTAAGCCCATCTAGGATATATTTTACAAATATCATTGATACGAATTAGCACGGCAGAATTAATCAAAGAACACAATGATATTAAACAAGATTTTACTATTAAACACCAAGCCCCATTATTATTTGATCAAGATAATACGGTTACCTACTGTAACAGAGATCAAGAGATCCTTGAGGCTACACTATCTATTAATTACTATCTAAACGTGTACACACACACACATTTTTCTAGACTCTCATTGGGAGAGTTCTATGTTTTCTAGATACTAAAACTATGTGTCTATGATCTCTTTATATAGAGAGATCATGACTTACAAAGTAAGTTAACATAAAGATATAAACAAGTAAATCTTTTAAACATTAAGAAATTTCTTCTATTATCTTTATCTTCTTAAGGAGATCTTCATCTTTTGATATCTTTGACCAAATCTTCCATAATTATTCACCAGCTTGTAGAATTCTAATCTGCTAGATTTAGTCCTTATGTTTCATTCTTTTATTTATTTTGTCTCATCAAATCTAGAATCCCAATAGGGTTACAGAAGTGTGCTCTAGGAACATTCTTATCTAAATTAATTTTCCATTTCTTAGGCTCTCGATCATCTAAGTTAGGGGACCTATTGTCCTAGTTACCTGACTCTTTGTAATCGATTTGATTATTACTCTGGGCAGGGGATTGGGGTCTAACCATGAATTTTATTTCACTAGGATTAGTATAATTATGATCTTTTCTCATTGTGTCAAAGCTTATTCTATCTTCATTAATTCCTAAAGATATTTTTCCTGCAAAAACGTTTATTTCTGCATGAATGGTAGCCAAAAAGGGTCTCCCTAGAATTGTAGTTTCAGAAGGGGTGTTGTCAATGATTACGAAATCAGAAGGGAATAAGAATTTATCAATCTTAACTAGAATGTTTTCAACTATCCCTAAGGGTGCCTTTTTAGACATATCTGCCATTTCACAAAGCATATTTGTTTTCTTAATATTGGTAAGATGCAAGTGTTCAAATATACTCCTAGGCATTACATTAATACTAGCACCTAGGTTAACCATGGCGTAAAAATTAAATTTACCGATCATGCAGGGGTGTGTGAAGCTTCCTGAATTTAACTCTTTAGGTGGCAGTTTATGTTGTAAAACTTCAGGAGTATCACTTTCAGGTCCCAATATGAAGGACACTCCATGGAGTTTGTTGAGCCCAGATGTTTCCTGATCATCAGTAACTGTTTTAATTTGTTCATAGGATGAGTTAAGGGTTTTATCAGAATGAATTTCCTTAGTCAATTGTTCGATCTGGGTTTCTAAATTTTTGAGTGAGATGCTTTGGTTCCTAGTATTAATCTCAGCATTCTCTTGAAGCTTCTTAATCCACACATCCATTTCAGTACTTCTTCGTGCAGATTCCTCTTGATGCTTAGCTAATAGTTCTTCTAAGCTTTGCCTCTTTTTGCCATATAGTGGATAGTTATCAGTGTTAGTGTAGTATCCAGGTGGTCCTACAAAAAACTTTCCTCCATTGTTCCCATTAAAAGGCGTTGTTCGTCCAAATCCTCCATATTTGACCTCTTCAACTTGTTTAACTTCCTCGTTGAGGGGACAATCCTTGTCGAGGAGAGGTCCTTCGCAAATTTGGCATTCAACCTGGATTGCATGAACACTTTCCTTTAGCTTCTTTATGCCTCGTCCCAGGTTGTCCAACGTATTTACCAAAGCAGCTAGTCCATCATTGCTGCAACTGCTTCTAATATTTCTGCTTGTTGTTCTGTCGTGCCATTTTGAGAATGGTCAGCCATGGTTTGAATTGCTGTGAGAGCTTGAGCTGGTGTCATCCCAGGGATTGGTCCCTGTGAATCAAGAAATTGACGGTTCATAGTGCTCAAACCCTTATAAAATATATTTACCTTTTGATGATTATTGATGTCATGAGTAGGGCACTATATAGCAGGTCATTATACCGCACCCAGGCCTAGTATAATGATTCTTCTCCTTCTTGCTTGAAGTTATGGATATCTTCAAGTTGCTTTGCGGTCTTGGAAGGTGGGCAATACCTTTGAATAAAGGCCTTTTTTTAGGAGATCCCAGGTATTGATAGTTCCTGGGGCAGGTCTGTCCACCCATCTTTTTGCGGATCCGGTAAGAGTAAAAGGAAAAACTCGGAGCTTGACTACGTCTTTAGAGACTCCAAGAATATTAAATAAGCCAACGATGCCGAGGACCCGATCAATGTGAACATAAGCATCTCATTCTTGTTCCCAGAAAAAGTGTCTTCCCTTAGTTCACGCATGAATTGACTCTTGATTTCGAAATTGACATTGCCTCTGATTTTTGGTTTAACCACGCCCGGTGCCTGGTTTTCTCATGACAATGCTAAGTATTGTTCCATGGTGAGAGTATCTACGTAGACTCCTGCCATAGTTCATGCAGATACAGAGTTTAGGGAAAGTAGAGAAATAATGAAATAGTCAAATTAATTCTAATTTTTTAGCTCCCTGGTAGCGGCGACAAAAACTTGATACATATTTTATTTTAAAATATATTTTTACCAAGTTTTAAATTTATAAAACTCGATCTACCCAACAACGCACTAACGAGAAGAGAACCCGATCGTGGGTAGTATAGAATGGTAAATCCGAGGTCGTCCCAAGAGCTAAGTTGTAATTAGTTTTAAATTGAAATGTCACGTTTAAGAAAATGGTTTTTGATTTGATTTGAAATGAATTTAAAATAACAATAAATTTAAATAATGAAAATAAAAAGAGTAAATACCCAAGGGTATTAGTCCTTAATCATCGTAATCGATACAAGAATAAAAATTCAACCAAGGTAAACTAACCGAGTTAAACGAATGATAACAAAAATCGAACGATTACTAAAGTATAGGAGATTACAAGGTGTTTCCTATGGAATTAATAGCTTTGCTTGACCTCTTCTGCTCTTCTTGTCTTCTGAAAATCGACTTTTGTGGTTAAGGTATCAAAAATATGATCAAGCACACCTAAAACTCGTTTTTAGGTCTTCTATTTATAGTGTCTGGAATTTGGTCGATACAACATATTGGTTGAGGTCAATACGATGTATCGAGGGTTTCTTAGAGTAGGGACCACGTTTAATATCTTCCAGAATATTTTATTACTATATCTTGGATACGGCATATAGAAGTCTTCTGGATACGGCGTATTTGACTTTATTCTTTGTGGTTTCTTGTGAGGTGCAGGCACATGTACGCCGTATCTTCCTTGATGGATACGGCGTATTGGATGTCAGAACAATATTCTTCATATTTCTTTGTTTAAGCTCCAGAATGCGTGCCTTTTAGCTAATCTTCACAAAGTACTCCATAATTATTGCATATCTTAAATATAAACGATTAAGTAACAATTCTTGAAATAATTATACAAAATATGTTATTTACATGGGATAAATGATGTTATAAAAGTGACGTTATTTGATGTCATCATCCCTCTCAATTATTGAGGGATATATAATATAGTGTTGAGTATATGAATTTGAAAGATTTTGAATTTACTAAGAAATTCTTGAAAATTTATACTCAAACGCTATATATTTATTTGCCTATAGTACTAGTCTACACTACTTAATATACATATTCACAAGATTTGTTTTATGAGACATGACCTGAATGAGTAGAACCAACATATGACAAAGTCATATTGTCTGCTGTAAGAGTCTGTAGTCAGTCCCATAATCCCTTCCACCAACGAATTCTCTAAGCTCCTTAGGATTCTCCTTTCTAACAGCTGCTTGTCTATCAGATTAGGATATATTTGTAACTTGATCTTGTGTTGTTGTTGGTGGTGGTGGTGTTGGTGTTGATTATTTTCAGTAACCATTGAGATAACAGTGTCAACAAGTGAAGTTTTTTGGACAGTTGGGTCCTCTTGATAAATGGGAACATCCACCATTAACTGAATCTCATATTCAGGAGATGATAGAATGAAACTGGTTATTCATCTCTAGCTTGTTTATGTGCATCTTCTGCATTGGCTTTATTTTCATCAACATTGTTTTCCTCATCACTAGAGACGTCTTGAACTTCATCGTCAGATCTAGAAAGTGAGCTGCTTGAGCTACCAGAATTGTCCTTTGTCTCATCGGGAACCTCTAGAATAATACCAGATTCTTCACTTGAGCCTTTGGAATGTTATTGAATTCTATAGTCAAGCTCACTTCTTCTTATATTAGACGCTTCCATAGCTTCCCCCAGAATCAACAATCCTTTCTTGAGTAGATTCAAGGCTTTCTTTCAAGCACATCAGAATAAGAATACCTGCATGACGAAATCTTGTTGTATAAAGCCCAAATACTCGAAGTACCGAGTTTATCCCTTTCAAGAATTCGAAATCGTAACACCAAAGTCAACTAAGTCCCGGATGTACACAATTAAACCCCATATGAGTACCTCTTTTATCAAATATCACTACTCTTTCGAGAATAAGCTTAGTGATTAACCGGTCATGGAAACATCGAATGAATCAAAAACATATCATCAACTTTAAGGTTTCTAAAACTACGAAACTATTTCCAAACAATCCTAAGTTTTATAAAACTATGAGGTGTTGGCAATCTTGGTCGTCTGTAGTTTTAAGCCTAAGCCACTAATCTTGAAATTCTATTTAAGCCTTTAATGTTATTAACTTATAACAACTTAAGCCCTTGGAGTTAAAATAAATTAACTCTCCCTCAAATTATTATCCGTTAAGCTAAAACTGTTTCCATATAATTACCGTGACATGTTGAAGATAATTTGAAAAAACTTTCTCCCCCTCAAACAAAGACCCGTATTCTATTTAAAGATCTATTGTATTTGTTTGAGTGGTCGAAATTTCTTGAAAATTTGTTTGAGATGTCGAAAACTGATTCTGATTTGATTAGAACTTTCAAATGGTTAACCCGAACATGATTTGTAAAATCAATATTTCTGTTAAATGGAAACCTAGGTCCTTCTAGTTGCAAGTTAAAAGGCGTAAGCTCCTAAGTAGTTAACAAGTCCTTTATGATTATAACAGATGACATCTAACGACCTTATTAGTTAAACTTAACTAACTCCCCGTTAAATAATGATCCATCATTGTTAAATCATTATCTGTTTATTCCATGTCTTACTTGAAGCATCATTTTAAAAGATTTATTCTTTAGCACTTTTCTCCCCCTCAAATAATGACACGTTTTCTATTGAAAGAGTTGTAGTCATTGTTTGAGTGGTCGAATTATCTTTTAAAATCTTTTCCTGATGAGAAATTGAGTATACTGATTTGTTTTGAAAGACAACACCAACAAAAATAAGATTTCTCTTATTTTGAAAAATAAATGCACCGACACGTGCACTTATTTTATAGAGAGCCCGGGTTGTGTGGCAAAGTATACACAAGCCTTTGTATGAATATTAAGTAATTCATACCAGAGAAATTTAATTCCCGTTGTGAGGTCAAGTTTTCTTTTTGACAGAATACTTGCCTTTAAGATAAAGAACGGGTTGTAGTCTGAAATAACTGCAAGCCAATGACATGTTTTGAAAACATTTAGAACTTATGTTCGAACTTTATTTACAGCGCCGTGTTATTATTAAATGACATTTCTAAATCCATAAATATTATCGATTCCAGAAAACATGTCATGAAAACATATTTTTGGTATTTTCTTATTTTATATTTTTGTATTTGATTTTCTGGTTTTATATTTTTCTATTTTCTTTTTGTAAAATTTTTTAAAAAATGAAAAACCTTTTTGAGTTTTTCTGGTTTTCTGTATTTACATAGGATACAAGAAGATGTGCCACCATCACTCTTCTTTTTCTTCTGCCAGTCTTTTTAGCGTTTCAGGAGACATACTTCTCATTCCAAGCTTGTTGATAAGAAAGTCAAGTCTTTCTCGTCCCAATGCCTTGGTAAAAATATCTGCCAGCTGATATTCTGTTCTGACGAAGTATAGCTCAACCACCTCATTTTCCACTTGCTCCTTAATAAAATGGTATCTGATGTCGATATGCTTAGATCTTGAGTGTTCGACACAATGGCACTCTTATTATCGCAGTACAGAGGTATTTTGTTGAACCCAAGGCCATAGTCTGTTAATTGTGATCTCATCCAAAGTATTTGAGCACAACATCCTGACAAGGCAATGTATTCAGCTTATGTACTTGATATGGTGGTGCTCTTCTGTTTCTTAGACGACCAACTGACTAATCTGTCACCAAAGAGCTGCATACTTTCAGATGTACTTCTTTTGGTATCTTGGCAACCAGCATGATCAGCGTCTGCAAAATCTGTTAGTGCAATACATGAATACTTCGAATACCACAGACCCATATTAATGGTTCCTCGTAGGTATCAAAAGATTCGTTTAACTGTAGTAAGTGCTTTTCGGTAAGCTTTTCCTGATACCGTGCACACATGCAAACAGCAAATACAAGGTCTGGTCTACTGGCAGTCAGATACATAAGGGAGCCAATCATTGCAAGATAACGTATGGGATCAACCTCTTTCCCTTCTGGATCTGCATCCAGTTTGGATTTCTCCACCATGGGAGTATCCACCGGGTCACTGGTTTCCATACCATATTTTTTAATTATCTTAAGAGCGTATTTAGATTGGTTAAGAAATATGCCTTTGGGACTTTGAGAAATTTGAAGTCCTAGAAAAAATGATATTTTGCCCATCATCGACATCTTAAATTTAGAACACACTATTTCAGAAAAAATTTCACAGAGTGACGGATCAGTAGAAGCAAATATTATATCATCTACATAGATTTGTACTAGTAAGATGTCTTTGCCTTCTTTCCGAGTGAATAATGTAGGATCAACCGTGCCTTTGGAGAACTTTTGGGAGAGTAAAAATGATGATAACAAATCATACCAAGCCTGTGCAGCCTACTTTAGCCCGTAAAGAGCTTTCTTCAGCTCGTACACATGGTTGAGGTTATCTTGATCTACAAATCTGGTTGACTGACGTAGACCTCTTCTCCTAATATACAATTTAAGAATGCCGTCTTGACATCTATTTGATAGACGATCATGTTCATATAAGCGGCATATGCAATAAAGATTCTTAGGGCCTCTTGTTGAGCAATCGATGCAAAAGATTCTTCAAAGTCAATCCCTTCCTCTTGACGATATCCCCTTGCCACCAACCTCGCCTTGTTTTTCAGAACACCTCCCAGTTCATCTAATTTCACCTTGAATATCCACTTTAAGGTAATGATCATGACATGGTCTGGACGAGGTACGAGCTCCCATACTTCAAGTCGTTGGAACTCATTTAGTTCTTCTTGCATGGCTTCGATCCAGCAGGCTTCCTTCAAAGCTTCTTTATAATTCTTTGGTTCAACGGAAGAAAGGAAAGCATCGAAGTAGCAAAACAAGGCTTCATTTTATAGTTGATGTCTTGTAGAGATGGGTCGTGAGGGATTGCCAATGACATTATCCAACGGATGATCCTTGGTCCATTTACTGAGGTATTCAGGTTGTTGATTAATTGAGTGCACATTTGTTGGAATTACATCCCTTGAAGAAGATTCTTCAGAATTTGGTTTTGGAATTGGAACACCAAAGAAGGGATCGTTATCTAGATGTGCAACTTCGATATCATGAAATTGTTCTTCAACACCAGGAGAAGCAACTGGGGATTATGATTCTTGAGGAGTTTGTGAAGTACTTGGAGATGGTGCATCTTGATTAACTAGAGTTGAGGAAGGTGAACCAGTTGAATCAGCAGGTACTGGAGCAACGACTGCAAGAACTGAAGAAGCAACACTAGATGGAGGATTGAAGAATTCATCAAACATTGGTTGAAACAAAACATCCTAATCCTTCTTAGTTGGTGGTACGTACGGTGTTAGAGAGGTAGGATTTGGCACGAGTCCTAAACTGATTGTTCCAGGAGTCAAGAGTTGAAGCCCGGGTCCTGAACTGAATTGTTCGGAAGCCATTGCTGCCAGCTCATCAAAATTCACATGAATAGTTTCAGTGATTAGTCGGGTCCTCTTGTTGTAAATTCGGAACGCCTTCTTTGCAGGAGCATAACCGACGAAGATTCCAATATCTACTTTAGGTTTTAACTTGCCAAGATCTTCACTATCATTGGTGGGATAACAAAGAGCACCAAATACATGAAGATAAGATAAGTCGTGTTTCTTGTTATGTAGAAGTTCATACGGTGTTTTGTTGTGACGTTTTCGAATTAATGATCGATTTTGAGTGAAATAAGCGGTCACAACAGCCTCTAC
>BQNB010058595.1:0-21383 GCA_026074375.1 Tanacetum coccineum | reverse complement strand
GGTTATCCTTATGTTTATAAAAGGATCTCTAGGAAGATATTAAGAGACATAGAAAAACAGAGATAGAAAAACAGAGATAGAATAACAGAAAAACACGAGTTAAGAATTATTAGTATTGTATTAGGGATCTGCAATTTAGGCAGATTCAAAAGGTTTATAATAGAAATCGTTTGAGAAACTATTGTGTGTTCTTCTTAAGTACTGCCAACTAGATTCTGCATAGTTGATAGTATATCAGTGTTTCATAAAGGAATATCGATCCTACAGTCAAGGTGAAAACGGTCAATGGGGAACAACAGTTACAAGCCCTAGTGGATAGAAAGAAGATCATTATAACTGAAGCAACTGTAAGAAGAGATCTTCAATTAGAAGATGCTGATGGTATTGATTGTCTGCCAAATGCTACAATTTTTGAACAACTTACACTCATGGGGTATGAAAAACTTTCACAAAAGCTTACTTTCTATAAGGCATTCTTCTCTCTCCAATGGAAATTTCTTATCCATACTATTTTGCAATGCCTAAGTGCTAAGACTACTGCATGGAATAAATTTAGTAACACTATGGCCTCTGCAATTATATGTTTAGCCACAAACCAAAAGTTTAACTTTTCCAAGTATATTTTTGAAAGCATGGTGAAAAACTTGGATAGTGCTGGCAAATTCTTGATGTATCCAAGATTTGTGCAAGTATTTTTGGATAATCAACTGGAAGGAATGATAAATCATAACATAATTTATATTGCACCATCTCACACAAAGAAGGTTTTTGCTAATATGAAGAGGCAATGAAAGGACTTTTCTAGTAGAGTAACACCCTTGTTCTCAACTATGATGGTGCAAGCTCAACAAGAACAGGGTGAAGGTTCAGACATGCCAACTGATCCTCATCACACACCCACCATTATTCCACCATCAACATCACAAACCCAAAGGAAACAGAGGCCTAGGAAACCCAAGCGAAAGGACACCGAGATTCCTCAGTCTAGTGTTCCTGTAGAGAATGTAACAGATAAGGTTGTTTATGAGGAGAGGGATGACAGTTTAGAAAGGGCTACCACTACTGCTACTGGCTTAGATGCAGAGCAGGACAGAGGTAACATCTCTAAGACCCAATCCAAGGCAACACCTAATGAACCAAGTTCCATTGGAACTAGTTTAGGTGGTGGTCCCAGGCGCCAAGACACCCTGGGGGATACCTTTGCTCAGACTAGGTCTGAGAATGTATCTAAATTTTCTAATGATCCACTGCTCGTAGGAGTTAACATACCTCGAAGTGGTGAGGATAGTCTACAACTACATGAATTGATGAAATTTTGTACCAAATTGCAACAAAGAGTTCTTGACCTGGAAAACACAAAGACTGCTCAAGCACAAGAGATTATAAGTCTGGAAAAGAGAGTCAAGAAGCTAGAGAGAAAGAAAAAGTCAAGAACTCATAGTCTTAAAAGCTTATACAAGGTTGGTCTATCTGCTAGAATTGATTCCTTAGATGATGAAGCTAGTTTGGGTAATCAGGAGGATGCATCCAAATAGGGGAGGAAAATTCATGATATTGATGCTGATGAAGACATTACCCTAGAGAATGTTCATGATGCTGATATGTTTGGAGTGCATGATCTTAATGGTGATAAGGTGTTTGTAGAAACTGAAGAGCTTGTAGTTAATGCTGCTACAACTACAAGTACAATTACAGTTAGTGCTGCCAAAGATTTATCTGATGTTGACATGACTTTAGCTCAAGCACTGGCAGGATTAAAGAGTACTAAACCCAAGGCTATTACAACTGCTGCTACAACAACTACAACTGCTGTTACATGACCCAAGGCTAAAGGGCTTGTTATTCAAGAGCAGGAGCAAGCATCTACACCAATAACTTCTTCAAAGGACAAGGGTAAAGGAATCATGGTTGAAGAACCTTTGAAGATAAAGAAGAAAGATCAAGTCCTCTTTGATAAGAAGCTATAAGGCTACAAGCTCAATTTGATGAGGAAGAGAGGACTACAAGAGAAAAAGAATAAGCCAATGCTACCTTAATTGCACAATGGAATGATATTCAGGATAAGGTTGAGACTGACTATGAATTAGCTCAAAGGCTACAAGTAGAGGAACAAGAAGAGTTGATAATTGAAGAAAAGTCTAAACTGTTTCAACAACTCTTAAAGAAAAGGAGGAAGCACTTTGCAGCTAAGAGAGCAGAAGAAAGGAGAAATAGACCACCCACAAAAGCTCAACAAAGGAGTATAATGTGTACCTATCTAAAAAACATGGCAGGATGGAAGCCCAAAGACTTGAAGACTAAGTCCTTTGCCAATGTTCAAGAGTTATTTAATAAAGCAATGAAAAGGGTAAACACATTTGTTGATATGGATACAGAATTGGTGGGAGGTAGTGAAGTAAGAGAAGAAGGCAGTGAGACAAGAGAAGAAAGCAGTTCTAAAAAAGCAGGTGATGAGCTAGAACAAGAGCCTTCAAAGAAGCAAAAGGCGGATGATGATAAAGAAACTGAAGAGCCTAAGCAATGTATGGAAATCATTTCAGATGATGGAGATGATGTAACTATTAAAGCTACACCTTTATCTACCAAAAAATCTTACAACCATGGTTGACTACAGTCTACAAGAAGGGAAGAAAAGCTATTTCTAAATTATCAAAGCAGATGGTAATTCTCAGATGTATTTAACTTTTGGAAAGATGCTTAAAAACTTTGACAGAGAAGATTTGGAAGTTCTTTGGAGTATAGTCAATGCAAGATTTAAGAAGACAGAGCCAGTGAATTACATGGATATTTTCTTACATCTTAATTTGAAGACCATGTTTGAACATCATCTTGAAGATAGTGTATGGAAGAATCAACAAGGGTTAGTTAAAGTGTTAAATTGGAAGCTTTATGATTCTTATGGAGTTCATTATGTGACAATGCAGAACATACTTTATTATCTATTGGTTGAGAAGATGTATCCACTTACAAAGCACACACTACATCAGATGTTCAATGATGTGAAGTTCTAAGTTGATTATGTGTGTGAAATGGCATTTGAGCTTCTCAAATTAGTCAAGAAACAGCTTAAGGAAGGCTATGTACCTCAATGAAGTGTTTGGAAGCATCTTCCTGGTGATTATGAAGCTTTTAATGAAGAAACTTAATGATTTTGAAGATAAATATCAAGTTTGTTGAAAATTGTTTAGCCCATCTAGGATCGTTTTACAGATAATATTGAACACGCAGCGGAATAATAAGAAAGCAATATTATCAAACAAGGTTTTTCATTCAACGTTTCCGATTACCCCAACCTATAACATGCGGGCTACACCAACTAATTATGGTGTACTTAACAATCTAACTAACTAGACTCTCAATTGGGGAGTTCTATGTATGATGGATTTGTAACTCTATGAGTCTATGTCTCTTTATATAAGAAGGAGGAGCATATGGGACGGTACAAAGAATTCTAATCAAACACATTAAGGTTATTAATTATCATTAAGTCTTTCATTTAATGCTATTAATTATCATTAAGTCCATCTTAAGGTTACATCGTGTAACTTCCCAATCATTAAGACTCATTACTTTAAGTTACATCTTGTAACTTCTCAATCTATCGATTAAGTCATTATTGTTTCATTCTTTTGTTTCTTTTGTTATCATCAAATCTATAATTCCCAACAATCGTTCACCTATTTGATGATGGACAAAAAAACATGTTTCTTGCACGAACTTCAATTCAATAAAGCCTAAGCTTTCCTTGAAGTTTAATGTAATCATCTCCCTGAATGAAAACAATGCTTCCCCTTTGAATTAAGATCTTCTTGAACATGTCAACCACAATACAAAGTTTTTTTTGCCTTTTTTTTTTGCAATCACATATCTTCTGTAGTCTTCTTCCCCTTTTTTTTGTAATCATCCCAATGGGGTACTTCAGTAGAATTTAGCACTTGTAAACACTTCCCCTCAAGTGGTACAATGTAGATGATTAAACATTTAACAATAAGCTTCCCCTCAAACCCATATGTTTACCATCTCTTGAATCTCGAACTCTGTAGGGCTCCATGTAGTGATCACTGATGAGAGAGACAAACTAAGTTATAACAAATTTGTTAAAGAAGTTGAAATTTCCAAATCTTGTGTCTTATGTCTTGCACTATCCACGTGAAGTCGAACTTATAGTAAATCTAGAAATTAAGTAGACCGCAACCTCTTGACAAAATACTCATCTATAGAGACATGGCCACAACAATGTAACTCTTAAAGTGATTAGACATGTGTGAGCATTAAGCACCATAAGAAAAATTCACACACCCTTGCTAGATTCGTCCAAGTCTTCGTTAACCACATTGTAAGCTACCGAAACAAGTTTATCTTAAAAGCCAACCACAACTTTAAGTATGAATAAGACAAGCACCTGTGAAACTAACTACGACATCAAATAAGTAATATTCGTTTTCTTCATAATCACCTATTCTTTAAATCTCCAATTACGAAGCCATTCTTATCTTCTTCTTAACGAAGCTATTTGAGATTCAAATCCATCCAAAAAACATATGCACTGTAGATATCGTTTCACATCCGAGAACAAAAATTAAGCTCTGTCGATATCGAACAAAGCTAGCAGTATAACTAACTCTCGGAATGAAACTAGCGTACCTGTCGAACTAACAGTAGTACTTTCACAACGAGCCAGCAGTACTTGAGCATTATGAGCAGTACTTCTCGGAATAGAAGCAAGGGAGTTACGTTTCGAGTCAGGTACTTGAGCAATGCCTTCATTCTTCATTAGAAACCCTTTGATTAGTAACAATGATTTTCATCGTGTAGTGATTGCATACCAAATTAAATGGTTAGAGAGGACAATTATAAATATTGATATATCAAGTTAACTCAAAAAACCCGCCCATAAAACTTTAATCACAAAGCGTTTCTGAAAAATTAGGGTTTTTAGGAGTTTCTTCAAAAAACCTTGTATGTAGATACACTTGTAGAGACTAAGAGCCCCATGGACTTGTGATACCACAGGTTTGGCAAAATCGGTTTAGGACACATCTGGTATCGTTTTAAGATAATATTGTAGTCACGCAGCGGGTAATCTAGATAAGCAATATTATCAAACAAGGTTTTTAATTCAATCGATTCCTATTATACCCCAATCGATTTAGAACATGGGGCTACACCAACTATAGAGATAGGAAATGTACTGTGATCTAACGAATAACTAGACTTTAGTCCAGTGAATTACATGGATATTTTCTTACATCTTAATTTGAAGACCATGTTTGAACATCATCTTGAAGATAGTGTATGGAAGAATCAACAAGGGTTAGTTAAAGTGTTAAATTGGAAGCTTTATGATTCTTATGGAGTTCATTATGTGACAATGCAGAACATACTTTATTATCTATTGGTTGAGAAGATGTATCCACTTACAAAGCACACACTACATCAGATGTTCAATGATGTGAAGTTCTAAGTTGATTATAAGTGTGAAATGGCATTTGAGCTTCTTAGATTGGTCAAGAAACAACTTAAGGAAGTCTATGTACCTCAATGAAGTGTTTGGAAGCATCCTCCTGGTGATTATGAAGCTTTTAATGAAGAAACTTGATGATTTTGAAGATAAATATCAAGTTTAGAGGAGGATTATTGGGATTAAAAGCCTTCTTGAAGTTATTGATGTTAAAGTATTAGTTACTGCTACTAAGCATAAATTAGTGCTGTTAGTAATCTTAATGAAAAATATGCTAAGTAGTTAGTACTGCTAGTTACTACTGCTAGTATAAGTTACTACTGCAAGTGTATATTACTACTGCTAGTGTAACTTAGTACTGCTGGTGAAGATTGAAGAAAACTTTCTAAGTAGTTAATGCTACTTGTACACAGTTAGTGCTGTTGGTACAAAAGTTACTACTGTTGGTGTTGAAAGTTAATGATGCTGGTATAAAAGTTACAACTGTTGAAATATTACAACTGCTGAAAGGATAAAGACTGCACAAAGAAAAGATAAAGAGTGCTTATGGTATATGTATGAGATATTTTTGTAAAAGATACGTATAAGTTATTTGTTTAGAAGATCATGATAACTTAGGAAAATATTGTAATCCTATTAGGACTCATTGGTGTATAAAAGGATGTCCTATGGTATAGAGTTCTATGTATCAAAATATCAAATCCAGTCATTCATAGAATTGTCATAACTTCATGGTTTTGTAACCCTAATACTAGGAGAGTATTCGTATTATTTGTAATAATAATATTGTAGCTTTTATTGTTGAATTATATTGTTCTTGTGTTACTGTTTCATTGAAGAATTCTTCTTATATTAAAGATTAGATTCCGTATAATCTTTAGTATTATCAAACAAAGTTTTTATCATAAGTTGTATAGGATTTATCTTGCATAACTAAACCTTACACAAGCTAAGGAATTCAAGATCCATTGAAGTGGGATCAACAAAGCTATTGTATCGCCTAAACCGGCCAGGTTTGGGTTTTGGTGAATATGATGAGGGTGTAGATGATAAAGGTGTTGGATCAATATCCGTCAATTCCTTGAGTTTCTCCTTATCCGCAAATAAAGGAGCATCTTCAGTAATGACTGTCAATTCCTAGAGTGTCTCCTTATCCGTAGATAAAGGAGCAATATGAGTCCTAGAGGATCTAATGGGTGTGGGTAGGGGTGAACTCCTAGTCCGCTCTATACCCTTTCCCATTTCTCTCCTTCTTAGCTCAAACTCATCTCCACCTAACTCTTCCTTCACTTCTTCATCATGAATAGTCATTAAGTCAGCACTTTTCTCCACCTCTAGACTTTCTTTTTCACTCCTGGGCTCTATCCTAGTGTCGGGATCTTCTTGACTGTTAAGTACATCATCCATAAATTCATCCACAACAACATTATCCATTCCTTCCAGCAGTTGATCTAACTCTTCATCCACCATGTGGTCTTTTACTTTTTCAACATTCTACTGAACTTCTAAATCATTAAGACTTCATTGAGTAGCAATGCTTATTTGGATTATTTCATCCAAATTAGTAATATCGACCTCAGGAGCTGTTGGAATAGGCGTTTCTGGATCTTGTCGTCTTGGTACGTGAAATCTAATCACGGTTGATTTGCGTGGAGCACTCGATTCTCCTTAAGTAGTAACAGGGTTAGGTGACCTAGGGACGCTACGTAACCTATGTGTTCCCTGGGTAGACTCAATCGGTTATGACTGAGTCATAGGAACATCTACCCGAAACACTGTAGCATACATCTGATAATGATCTGTAATCTTCATTTCCTTTGTCAACATCCATTCAGGAATCTTCATTCCTGCTCCTTCCTTGTTCTTCCCAGAGTTGAAAATATTTTTAACCAGATCATCAATTTCAACTCTGTGATAGTTATCATGAATTCTTCTTAAATGTTAGGATGCTCAGTCATGTAGTGATCAATGATAATCTTGTGAACCTTGGGTAAGGAATCAATGTTGTTGGATGCGTAAGAGAGTAGTATACACCTTCCCATAGTAGTTCAACATGGTTCACATGCACATTGTTGATGAATCAATATAGCATTTACATGATTTAGACTGGTGGTTGATCATGTCCAGTGATGCGAGTGGTTAGGCATCTTGCAAAGATCTTACAAAGTGTCTATCATGGCTGTGGGAGTCCTTTTGACACAAAATTAGACGGTGTCTATCAAACCGCTTGTTGGGTGGACACAATTAATCTAGTGGAACATATCTTTGTTGTTGTTGTTGTGCCATGATGAATTCTGAATGAGTGACAATAATGTGTTAGATAAAAAACAATTCATATTTAACATTTTTGTCTCTTTCCGCTCTGTTCGTTTTATATGTTCTGGCAATTCATTTTGAACATATTTTTGAATTAGTTTCTTTCTTATGTGCTTATTTCTTGCTTTTACTAGCACATGTCATGCGCTTTATTCGCATTATTCTTTTGATTTCACTTTTTGTGTGTTCTGGCAATTCTTTTTCGAACACACTTTTGATTTGCTTCTTCGCGTATGGTTTTTATATGGTTTTTATCTCTCTTTCTGTTTAGAAATTCCTCACTAGAAAATCTTTTTGTAATGATACTTTCAAGAATTATGATGATAAACTCTGATTTTGAATAAGACTCTGTTTTAAGAAATTCAAGAGTTATCAAACATATTCTTAAAAACTTTGTTTGTGAAAGAGTATCATCTTGACACAATACAAAAAATGAGATTTCACCAAAATCACATGTTTGAAGTTTTTCAAATACTTGTATGAATGAATAACATGGCATTAAATCAACATTCTCTTATACATAAATTGAATGGTCACTAAGAAACTACCTCATTCTGAACTTTAGATAACAGTTGAAATCGAATGAAACTTATACCTTGTTAAGGTCAATAAGTATCTACCATAATCAATTGATTCAGAAAACGGTCGAAACCGGATGTAACTTAGACCACTTAAACAATTGAGAATAAAAGAGTCTGATTCAAGCTATATTATCCATTAAATCATTTGCAGTTTAATTTTGTCTGCTTTTGAAAACTTTTGAAAAGCATTTGTGATTATGAAAATTAAGCCGTATGAGATACTGATCCTTTTTGTACAGACATTCGAGCTTTTTAAACAAATTCAGATTTATACACAGTTATAAACGCACAAACATACAATAAGCCCAAAACTTAGCCCACAATTATCAAATTTCACAATTACAATATTTGACATCGAAATTTGACTTTTGACTTTGACTTATCGAAATTGACCAGTTTACCTATTGACTATCAAAATTTGACCAGTTGACCTATTTGACCGTCGAAAATTAAATTATGTCGAAATTTGACTATTTGACTGCTTGTCGAATTTTGACCAGATTTCAAAAAATGGTTTTCCATGAATTTTAATCCACACAACTGACATCAATGTCCTAGTACAAACATCCTTGAATGATCCTACTTAATTTCGATTGTATCGAAATTTTCAAGACTTGTTGAATTTTGAATAAAGATATCGAAAATGATCAGATGCGGTCATTAGATGATTTCTACAACAATTAATAACAAACAAACATCATAACTATCATCAATGAATACATATCAACTGTTAATTTCTAAAAGCCCTAATTTCAATAACCCTTATTTTGTCGAAATTAATTTTCGATATCAAGAACACAACTGGACCCCAACAAGAAGTATAAAATTGATGATTCCTTACATTTGACAGAAGGGTTTCTGAATAATTTTTGTGAAAAACCTAGATTAATCTCAATAAAAAAAAATGAGTAAACCCTTATGTCGAAATTGCGTTTAAGAGATAAAAAGAAAAATGAAATTTAATTTTTTTATTTTTAGTGACCGAAATTTAGGGTTTGACCCATGTTTGACCGGATTTGGTTTTTCTAAAATTGACAGATTTAGTCTTTGGACTTGTTTATCGAGAATCAAGATTCAAAATTTACACATTTAGTCCTTTACCCTTATGAATATTTCACAAAAGCCATTATTTTTACAAACTCCCCCTCGAAGTGTGATCCCTTTACTTTGTTAGTCCTTAAGCTTTGGATTTTTTCCTTTTTCAAAGACCGGTTAATCATAAAAATTTATAACTCCCCATCGAATAAATACCCATGTTAAGAATAAATCACTGATTTATTGAACGCATTTATTCGAGAGATCATTGTTTTTTATTGTAGATAAAGACTTGTGATATTGAGAAAATGATGAAAAACAATCTACGTAAATGGAATATTTACAAAAACACATGTTTTAATGGTGACAACGCATTTTTACCAGAATAACTCCCCCTCAGATCATAATTCCGTATATACAATCAAAGAATTTTTAAGAAAAATCGAATCATAAATCTGAATAAAATAAGAAGACATGTGTTTATGATAACTTTCTTTTAGGATTTTTTGATTTTATTTTTGTATTTGATTTTATTATTTTGAAAAACATCAAGGAAATCTATTTCTGTTTTTATGATTTTTAATTTTTAATTTTGTTTTTGAAAAAATTTATTTACATGTTTGATGTATGAGCTTTTCAAAAAGATTACTTTTCCAAACATTCCAACTGTGTTGGAGTCATACATCGCATACCAATTTGATAAACTAGGTACTCAAAGCGTTCCTTTGGAAGGGCTTTGGTAAATAGATCAACGAGTTGATATTCTGTCCCGACAAAGTATAGTTCCGCCGTTCCCCTCTCAACAGGTTCTATATAAAATGATATAGTATATCAATGTGTTTAGTACGCGAGTGCTGAACCGGATTGCAAGAAATGGCGATAGCGCTCTTTGAATCACAATACATCGGTATTCTGTTGAATTTGTTTTCGTAGTCCAAAAGTTGTGTCCGCATCCAGATGACTTGTGCACAGCAAGCAGATAATGACACGTACTCAGCTTTAGCAGTGGATAACGCGGTATAATCATGCTTTTTGAAACTCCAACTCACTAGCTTCTCACCTAGAAAATGTAAGCCTCCTGACATACTTTTGCAATCATCATGACACCCTGCTTGGTCTGCATCTGAATATGCAATTAGTTCAAAGCCGGAATCATTCGGATACCATAGTCCTATGTTATAAGACTGTCTCAGGTATTGAAAGATCCGCTTAACCTCTTTGAGGTGTTTGACCATAGGTCGTGCTTGATAACGAGCACATACAAAGGTGGCAAAAGAAATATCTGGTCTACTTGCGGTGAGATACATGAGCCCTCCAATCATGGTACAATATTTTGTCTGATTGGTAGGTGTGCCCTGTAAATTAGCATCCAGTCTGGCAATAGCCATATGTGTACTTATGGAGTCACATTCATCCATACCCTGTTTCTTTAAAAGCTTGATGGTATATTGTAACTGACTAATGCAGATGCCACGGGGAGATTGATGAACTTGAAGTCCAAGAAATAATTTCAATTCACCCATCATTGACATTTCAAAGTTGTTTTTCATAAGGTTTGCAAAACGTTCTAAAAAATAGGGTTTGTATAGCCAAAATTAATGTCGGTGGCATATACTTGAATAAGTAAAATGTCTCGCCTGTGACGTCTCGTAAATAAAGTCGGGTCAACAATACCTTTGGTAAAGTGATGTTCAATTAGAAACGAGGACAAATTGTCGTACCATGCTCTTGGAGCTTGCTTGGGACCGTACAAAGCTTTCTTCAACTTGTAGAGATGGTCTGGAAATTCTGGGTCAACAAATCCGTCGAGTTGGCTTACATGAACTTCTTCTTTCAATGGCCCATTAAAAAATGTTGTCTTGACATCCATTTGAAAGATTTTAAAGTTTTTATGAGCAACGTAAGCAACAAACATCCTGATTGCTTCAAGGCGAGCAACTAGAGCGGATGATTCTTCAAAATTGATGCCCTATTCCTGTTTGTAACCCTTAGCCACAAGACGAGATTTGTTTTGTATGATAATATTTTATGCATCTGATTTATTCTTCTAGAGCCATTTGACTGTGATCACATTTCTGTCAGTAGGTTGTGGAACCAATTCCCATACATCTAATCTCTAAAATTGATGCAGCTCGTCTTGCATAGATTCTATCCAGCTGTGATCTGACATAGTTTCTTTGGTGTTCTTGGGCTCGATAGTACTTATAGTTAAAGCATACATACATACTTTTGAATCTCTAATGAGCCTACTTCTTGTCATCACTGGTCACCAATCACTTGATCCAAGAGATGAGCTATTGTCCAGACATGTGTTGAGGGTTGAACGGGAGTGATTACTTGCATTTCTAATAGATCTTCAGCGGTTGAAGATGACCCAGCTTCTTCAAACATTGGAGTATGATATGGAGAAAGCAATGTGTTTCTGTCAAAATATGCAGAATCTTCATCTTGAATTAATTCATCAGCTTCATCATTTGAGATTAGAGAAATTTGTTCTTTAGAGGAGGATATCAAGGGAGGAGCTTCATTGTCTTCAAGATGATTGAAGATGACGAAGGTGTGTCTTGATTATTAAGAGTTGTTTATGCAGCAGAATTGATGGACACTTCGGATGGTCTCTTCTCAAAGTATTCCTCGTACATTGGACCGAACAAATTATCCAAATCTTCTTTTGTTGGAATAGAGGTATCTGCTGCTGATGAATCATTATATTAAAAGCTATTAGTTCCGAGTTCTAAACAGTTATGTTCAGAAGCCATTATCGTAAGTTCATCAAACTTGACGTGGATGGTTTCCATGATCTTTTTGGTTTTGCGATTATAGATCTAAAACCCTCTGGATGTCTCCGAATTGCCGATAAAGATTCCTATGTCTGCTTTAAGTTTCATCTTTCCAAGGTCTTCTCAATCATTTATTGGATAACAAAGGGATTCGAACACATGAAAGTTCTCCACATTTGGTTTTCTTCCTCGAAGAAGTTCATACGAAGTTTTGTTGTACCTTTAATGAATTAATAAATGATTTTGACTAAAGCAAGCTATTGAAATAGCTTCGGCCCAAAAGAATTCTGGTGATTTGAAAAAAATAAGCATTGTACGAGTAGCCTTCACAAGATTATGATTTTGTCTTTTGACCACACCGTTTTGTTGAGGTGTTCTTGCAATTAAGAATTGTTGCATAATGGCTAACTTTTCATAATGAGCCTAAAGTATAACATTTTTGAACTCAGTTTCACTGTCAGTTCAAAGTTTCTGAATTTTAACGTTGAAATTCAATTAAACTTGAGCAATGAACTTCTTGATTATTTTAGGAGCCTCGTCTTTCGTTTGAAGAAAATATACCCACGTATAGCGGGAATAATCATCAACAATCACCAGAATATACTTCTTGCCATTGATACTCGCGACCCGTATTGGCCCGCATAGATCCATATGGATCCATTCTAGTTTGAAATGAGTACTTGGAACCAATTTAGGTGGATGAGTAGCTTTCTTGCTCTTTCCCCACTCGCATGTAGAACATAGATGATCTTTTTCATACTTAAACTTTGGAAGTCCATCAACCAAATCTTGTTTGGTGAGATTATTGATAATACCAAAGTTCAGGTACGATAGCCTTTGGTGCCATAACCATGATTTTGTTGAGGTAGCTTTTGACATCAAGCAAATGGGAAAAGAAGCTGCCATATCTGAAATGGAGATCGTATACAAGTTTGATTCACGAGCACATGTTAAAAGATCATAACCTTCTAGATTTCAGACATATCATGTATTGGATTGAATAAAGAGGTTGTATCCAAGACCTTTAACATAATAAACATGACAAATAGTAATGTTGCCATGTACATAATCGCCATATCCTGTGATTGCTACAAAGTGATCATTTCCAAAGCGGACTGTCATGAATTTGTCAACGAAATTTTTTAGCAGTTTAAGATCCCCAGTCATGTGCTTTGAACAACCACTATCAACAATCCACAAAACGATTTGGATCACCTGCATCACATGAAGAAACCACAG
This sequence comes from Tanacetum coccineum, assembly GCA_026074375.1. Lineage (NCBI taxonomy): Eukaryota > Viridiplantae > Streptophyta > Magnoliopsida > Asterales > Asteraceae > Tanacetum > Tanacetum coccineum. The sequence goes on along the minus strand of BQNB010058595.1, from coordinate 7,971 downwards.
ATGGTAGAGTGCACGGTTTGGCTACCCATTTTCTAATCGGGACCGGTGTGTTAGAGTAAGATACAACATTGTTTCTACTTTTAACAACACTCGGCTTTGTATTAGCAGTTAATTGCTTTGGGGACCAACCAACATTTAGTTGTGTTTCATACTATTTTTGCCACTTCCTACTGGTTTTTATTTTTGTCCTCATGTATTTGCTAAGTGAGAGTTCTTGCGCAAATAGTAAAGTTGATCTAAAAGCATTTGAGTCCTTATTTTTCGCACTTAAGGTAGTAACTATGGCAAACCTAGTTTTTGCAACTACGAGAGTAGTATCTAGAGACTTAGGTTTCGCAGTTCTAGGAGTGGTGAATAAGGCTCTTCTAACATTTGAATGCACATTCAACTTATATTTTGCAAGACATATATCATGACACGAGGTAAGTACATTTTTATCACAAGAAACACACAATACATCCTTTGCTTTAAGAGCATTTTTAACATCAACATTTGTTACAATCTTTTTATTTTGAACAACATTCTTTTTAGACGCAACATTTGTCTTTTTATTTGTCCTAACATGAAATTCTACATCTTTCGATTGATTCTTAGTGTTTAACAAGACATTATTCTTAGACAATGAGCCTCTACTCGATGGTCTTCTAACACTAGTAGCATCTTTCAGTCCTGTGGAAGTTAAAACACTCTTAGTTTCCTGTTTGTTTGCGGTGTTAATATTGTACATACCTGGTGCTATGACATTTGTGTTCTGAACATTTTGTTTCTTTTTTGTAGGTGAAGTCTATAAAGTGACTGTTTTTGCCAAAACGTGTTTCTCTTCAGTTTTAGGAGTAAACTTTTTCTTTTGAAGAATTTGTTTATCAATCGGTGAAACACACAGAAGTTTACCGGAAACTGAAGGTTTGTCAAACTTAGTATTTACAGACTTACCTTTTCAACATTTTTAATGTTTCTTTCAATTCAGAGATTGTTATCAAAAGATCTTGATTCTGTGCACGAACATCCGCATATGTATGTCTTTTTGATTAACATTCTTAATTAATTCGTTAACCTCCCCTTGAGTCTGAGTACGTGTCTTTTTGATTGAATAAAAAAGCTTTTGCTATTCCAATTTGATATTTTTACGTTCTTTAATCAAAGATTGTACTTAAAATTCCAACGACACGTTCTCATTCTCAAGCTTCTCTATTTTTGATATCCAAGAGGTTTCACAAAGATATTTCAAAGAGGTTTCACAATTTGTTTTCTCTTTTTGATGTTGTAGTTGCAGCTCAAAATCAATGCAATATTTTTGACATCTTTGAAAATCATTTTCAAGAATCTTTATTCATTTTTGTAAATTCTCTTGGACATCAATGGATTCCCTCTTAACTTTCTCAATTTCATCAAGCAAATTATCATTCACAAAATCATTACACATCAATACACATTTTTCAATCTCATGCTTGAGTGTTGCTTCCAAGAGTTGATCATTTAAAATCTCATTTTGTTTCCATGTTGCATCAAGATCACTTTCCATTAACTCAAAAACATCCATCATTGTTTTTACTTCTTCTGGAAACTCTTTTTGAAGAATTTTGAAAAACGAATGCAAGTCATTAAAAATTGGTTTTACCTCGTTGCAACAAAAGTCATGTAAAAGTTTGTCCTCTCTACTTTTAAAAGAAATACTTTTTGGAGTAGAGCTAATTTCCAAGATAGTGAACAACTTTTTAAATTCAATTTCCATTTGGTGAAAATGTTTCATCGGTTTACTTAAACTTGGCATTGTTACAGGAGGTGGACTCGATGTACTTGTATTTGAAGAAGTTTCAGAAGTCATAGAAACAGACGAAAAATATTTTTGTTCGGCAAATAGTTCTTCTTGTGGAACAAAAGTTTCGTAAAGAGCATTCAATTTCTCATAATCGATGGAACGAAATTTTTGTTTTTTCTTAATAGCAATTGGATCTTTCAATTTATTTTCCATTTTAATTTGACTCTTGGCTGCATCCTCAAGTATTTCCTCAATATCACAAACATTCACATGCACTTTATAACTATGAAGACAAGAAGCATCATATAACTTTAGATTCTGAGAAATTGCTTTATTGAGCGTTTAAGGATTTTTGTACTCCAAACCATGTTTCAATTTTAGGTCATAGAACGACGAGGGTTTTGGTCCAAGCATAAACAAAGCTTGCACTGAGTTGCTCATTTTCATAACCATATTTTCATTCTTTTTCAGCTTAGCTTCCAAATTCAAAACATCATCGAGATACTTATCTTCATTAGCATTCATCTTACGTTTCAAAACATTTTGTACATTTTGAAGTTCTAAAAGATGTTTTCGTTGTTCTAAAGTATTCAGTTGCAAATCGTCTCTTTCTTTTTCTAATGCCCTAATTTTATCCCTATCATGAATAGATTGATTTTGAAATTATGTTTCAAGATGTTTTGCTTTACGATCATCCTCGATGAATTCTTTTTGAAAATTGGTTTTGTTTTCTTTTGTTGTTTAAAAAACCCGAACCCTTTCCTTATATTGCTCAAGCTGTTTAGTTAACTCAACATTTTGTTGTTTAACTTTGTGTGCAATTATTTATTGCTTCTCAGCTTCTTTGTAAGCACTTCTAGCTAATTGTTCCAGTTCATATGAATCATGAACATTTTTATCATGTTCAACACTGCCATTATTAACTTCCTCATTTGTGTTTCAAATATAATATCGATATTAATTTGATCATCACCAATTGTAGAGTTAATGATTTTAGTTTGCTCATGATACGTTTGTTCATGATTTTTGTTTTAAGAATAACAGATTCATGTAGCTTGTGGATGGTGTTTATACCTCACTAAGGAATGCGGAATCATAGCTTAGCCCTTCATCAATATTGATGTTTGCTGGTTGAATTCTTGCCATCATGCATATGTTCGTACTTAATTCCTCAATCTCTTCTATTTGAGTAGCATCAGCAATGACAAATCATTCTGTTCATTGGAAAGAATAACTCTAGCTTCATCCTTCTTTGCAAGCAACATTTGTTCCATGAAGTGCTTAGAATCTCGAACTCTCTGCTTGGGACAATTACGAGCATAGTAACCTTTCTCACTGCAATTATAACATTGAACATTTATAACATTTCCTGCAGAAGAGTTCGAAGAGTTCTTTGTACATTCCTAGTCTCTTTTTGAACATTGCTACCCTCAGTAGATTCCTTTTGAACGTTGTACAATCTTCTTGCAAGTCTACCATCATTTCCAATTTTTTTGTTTTGAATATTCACCCTGTCAGCTTGCACAATTGCTTGATTTCTTGTGTTTGAAGATGAACTAAGGCGGTTGTTTGTTGGAGTAAAATAACGTTGAGTGATTGCACGAGCAAGTAGCATCATTGCAGAAGTGAGAGGATCTTATGGATCATTTTGAAATGTTTCCCCTTGATATTCATAATCATAATCAATCACAAAAGGAGGATGTGTGGCATAATAGGCTGGTGGAGATTGAGAAGAAGAACTTGTGTGTGCAACTAATCCAAGAGGATCATGAGTTTTTTCCAACATTTTCGCTCTGGAAGCAATGACAAGTTTCTCATATTGCTGAAGATAATCAAACAAATCATCATATGAATTTTTTGTCAAGCCTTTTTCCAAACGAACATTTGTGACATATTTGATCCATTCAGGTTAGAGGCAGCTCAGGAATTTAGTATTGATGGTGACAGTGGGAAGGATAATTTTATTTCGTTTCAAATCATTCATCAGCTGAGAAAAATGATTATATACTGACACAAGTAATTCTCTAGGTGCAGCAGTGAATTGATCAAACTCCTTATTAAACCGTGTTTCCCTGTCAACCACAGACAATTTAGTTCCCTGCATTAGGCGTTGAACCCGAAGCCACATTTCATTTACTGTTTGACATGAATCTATAGAATTGTAGATATCATTTCGTATGGCGATAAGAATCAAATTCATTGCTTCAATTTCAGCCTCATATTGTTTTAAATCATCTCCTACAAGGTCATCTTCAGTTTGACGTCTTGGGTTTTGGTTTTCAGGATGAATCATTTTAAACTCATAGGGACCAACATCAATAGCATGATTAAGAAACTTTTGTGTCTCCCTCTTACGGTTAAGATAATGTCTGAATCTACTTGCCCATGGTATGTAACTCCCCCTTTCAAGCATTGAAGGACGAGTCTCAGATCCGGCATCAGCAAGGGATTGTTGATGTGCACTTGAAGTTGACATTTTTTGTGACTCAATAAATGGATCTTTGTAGACGAAAAAGAGTTCTACTTGTGAAAAAATGAATTAGGTAGGATTAAGAACAACAACGGTGTTCGTGATTTTGCCTTGTCTTGTTTATCGAAATGAATCCCAAAGTATCAAAATTTCCACTGTATCGAAAATGAGTAGACTTGTCGAAAATGATCACACGTTGTCCTCTAATGTAAATACCAATCTTCTAAGTATCGAAATTATACAAAATCAATGATAACCACATTTCACAATGCATTCGTATCGAAATTTCAACGTCTCGAATTGTAATTTACTGGTATCGAATTTGGGCAATTTCGATAAAAATGATTAGACCATCGAAAACCACAATTTTGATGAGGACATATGGAAAATAAGCATTGTGTTTTGTCGGAAATGAACAATTTCGATAAAACGTCCAAATTTGGTGGCACCCGATATCGGACAACACTTATGTGAACTTATCGGACATCTCTTTTCTCAAGCAGAGTGAATTTCTGGCAGCACTTATATCCAATTTCGATGAGTAACGTTATAAAATTTTGATGATCACTTACACTCCTAGATTTCGATACCCACTTTTTCTAGTAGATTTCCAACAAAATTTGAAGTATCAATACAATGAAACCGTAGAGATAGCAAATTTGACGAAATGGGTTCGTTTTAATATTTTTGTCGAAAAACAGTTTCACAAATTCGATGAAACCGTATAAGTGAGTTTTGTGAATTTTGAATAAAAAATAGAACACAAAATTGATAAAACCGATAATGTGAGCACTTTCCACTCTAAAAGGTGTGTAGATCAATATCGAAAATAGTAAGCTTCCTATTTACACTATTTAGATAAAACTGAAAAAGTGTAAACCTAGTGTATCAAAAATAATAATCATACAGTAGCTCCAAATTCGATGAAACCGAATATGAAGTACTAAACTATTACAACTCGATTTTCAACTAATACACTAGAAATAACTATCGAAAATGATAAAAGTCCTATCACACCAATTTCGATACAACCGAAAAAGGTGTTAACTATTACAACTCAATCAAAAACAAGACAATACACTCGAAATGGCTATCGAAATTACTCTATTACCCGAAATCTTCTCACGTCTTCATCATATGATGTGTCGAAAATGAATAGAAGCCAAAAGATGATATCGAAAATACAAATAACGCCCAAACTCGATCACGTTATTTCAGAAATCACATAGAAAATCACAAAGTAGATCACTCTTAAACTCTAATGGTGTATGATACCACTTGTTAGGTCGAATGAATATTGAATCACACGAATATATTTCGGTTAAGCTTGAGAGATTAAGATAGGAAGGCAAGTTTCACAATTTTCAATTTTATAAAGAAAGGAAAAAGAGAAATGAGAGGGAAAGTGTTTACAAGCCTTAACCTCCTTCTCTAGTAGAAGGAGGTATTTATAGGATGCTAAGCACCCTTTTTTATTTTTCAATATTTTCTATCTAGTCCCCATTCTTTGGTATGTAAGCTATTTTTGACTTAATCTTACAAAATCTTATTACATGACTAACTATTACACATAAAATAAAGACTAAACATTACTAAAATAAATAAACCACTAAAGTATCATAATCGACATTTTTTCAATCCTAACAATTACGGTAAATTTTTTGTAAAAAGTTTATAATAGTGCCCAATCATCTTACGATATTAATTCATAAATCTTTGTATGTTATATACCTTTTTCTACTATGCATAAACTTGTAAGCTACTAAGCTTTATAAAAATCTCATTAACTCAAATGCATTATATTTAGAAGAGGTTCAAGATGTTGGACGTTTCCATTCCACATAAATATAAAATTCATCCTCACTATGTTCAACAAAATAATAAACCTCTTCATCATTTTATATGCCTTTTCATAAACCACTACTGTATCTTGATGATTAGTTTTACAAATAAATACATGAGTTTGATGAGATGTTATGAATCATTTATTGTACACACTCGGTGTGGACTAATTGTTTGATAGTATTATGTGATCAACATATGAGAGGTGATCACGAGCACCCAAAAATTAATTTAGAAGCAGTTACCTCACGATACATATGGTTATTGCATGCGTTCTTTGGATTTTTCAAGCGAACATCGACATCAACGTAATGAATCAATTGCATTTATCTAACAACCTGAAAGACACGTACATGAAAGCATAAGAGGTCCCTTTTAAGGTGAATAATGTAACGTACAAGTGGGGATATTATCCAGTGATGAACGCTTAAATGCACCAATTTTCGAACAAGGATGAGATTATGCGATGATGTGTTGTATGAATGGCGCCTATGCTTAAAACCCAATGAAAAGTAAGATGATTAAAAGCTTACGAAAAAAAATGAGAGGTAAGGCTTGATACAATTATCGATCCAACACCATAGCATTAGTAACTTTCTCAGAAGACGCTTAATAAATATCAAGGTGTCGTGAAAAGCTGAGAAATCGTGTGGACAGCGTATGTCTATTCGCGAGAGACCTATATTTATAGATTGTTGCTTTAATCGCTTATATTAGCAAATGGTATTTTAAATTTGTGATCAAACCAACCATGAAGACGAATCATTTCTTCTCGATTAAACTACTATAGAGAAATGACTTCTTGATCTCAATATCTTTACTTAAAGCAAGTATCTTCTCATTATTTTCAACCAAAATAATTTCTCCCACTCATGATGATTATGATTCATCATGAGTATCATGAATACGTAAACCCCGTGTTAATAATCATTAGAAGAATAACCAATGAAAGTCAGTGGAGTAGTCATTGAGCATCAAAATCTCCCTCAAAGAATCAGACAATCTCCCTTTATTAGAAAACACACTCCCTTAAAATAACCAATAATCAGCCTTAAACCATCAAACTTGATCGCTATCATTCTCGTGAAGGTTGAAAGTTGACTTTTGATGGTGTAAGATTTGTTGAAGGTGTAATGCTTGTGAAAGGTAGAGATGTTGTTGAAAATAAATGTAGCAATATCAGAGTAGCAACAACCTTCCACATTAATAACCATGTAATCTATATTTCGCAAAATCATGCTTGAAAAACTTTGGTGAATTGTTGAATAGTATAATCAAATCAAAATCTAGGTGACGATGATGTAGAAATATGATCATAAATCCAATGAAGCATTGATCTTGTGAACTTACGATTAAAACAACTATTCACTTGATTAAATCAAGGAAGAGTTGTTTGTTTTTTCGAAAACAAATTTTGAAGAAACACATAACTACTAGATCACTTAGATTACTAGTTAACATATAAGTTGAATCATTAAATTAATCATTTTTAAATTAGTGACCCACGTTCAGCGTTGGCATTGATATTATCACTGGTAGGATTTACATTCAATCATTGTGAATACTATTTTTAGTATCACTATGAATGTTCTGGCATTGTCACAAAGACATGCGATGTCACAAAGACATATAATATCTCTTGTACCTTTTGTATCGTTGATGTTTAATACCAACGTACTTTCATGTCCTAAAGATATTTCATTAAATATCAATTTGACTCTAGACTCAATAAGTGCGTTTTGGTTTTAAGGATCGGCTAGAGCAAACTGTCACATTTTCAATATCGACATTCTCGAAGTAAGAAGTCAATAGATAACGTGTTTAGTCTCCGTGAGATTTGAAACAAGAATTCTCTTGAGAGAAACTTGAGTGGCTGGGAAGGGTTGTGCATTACATCATT
>BQNB010058594.1:25342-37693 GCA_026074375.1 Tanacetum coccineum | reverse complement strand
CTTCATTGCATTACAGTAAATACCTCCAACCAAGCATACCCTTAGTTTTTTATACTGTTTATTGGTATTTTTGTTTACTTTTAGCAAATATGTTAAAAACACAAATCATCAAAGCAAATACACAAAACAATTAAACAACATAAATGCAAAAACCAATCCAATATAAAATATGTAATAAATACAAAATTAATATCGAACAAAATTAATACAGATAAATAACAAAAATTAAAGATATACATTGTATCACTGCGGAAATTAAAGGCAAGAAAACATGGTTGTGCTTTACATTTATATTCTGCTAAAGACTTGGTCTAACAGTCCCGCAACTAAAGTTAGGGGTCGTAATTAGCTAAAGTTTTTTTAGTTTTACTCCGTTACGTCTTTTTTTCTTATAATTGTTAATAGTTTTTGCTGAAAAAAAAAATACTCAACGTTGTGATTAGTGTTAATTAACGTGTGTTAGTGTATAATATTTTAGATAAAACTTTTCCCGGGCGACATGTCGCCTGGGAAACATTTTATTAAAATTTTAGAAATAAAAAATCAACGAAAATCCTGGCGGCAATTTTTTCCGCTCAGGTTTCCCGGGCGACATGTCGCCCGGGATGATATATTTCATCAAAAAATTTAATTTTGCCTTTAAAATCATTATTTCTTATAAAATATATTTTATAATTATATATTTAAAAAGATACTTATAAAATATATAATTACGTTTTCTAGGTTCATTTCGGTCCGATATGCTGTATACTCTAACAAAAAATATAGTGTGTATTTTGTATGCCGATCGTATTTCTCGGTTCGGTCAGGATATGCACTACCCTTCTATAGTTGAACATGATATATTGTATACTTTTTCAAAATGCACAAAAACAAACATTCATTTAGTTAAATATTATACATACCACTTGTAGTAACACAAACGACTTACAAACAGACACTTAAACATATTAGAACGATAATCATACGAGACTTACAAACCGACGCTTAAAGCATACGAATTACATTCCAAATGACAAACTACTCCAAATCAAGTTTTCCCATGTTATTGTAAACTTCGTGAAATAGTGCGGCTGAATTAACTGTGTGTTGTTCCGGATGCATATACATATCCACCGTTGCCTCGAGTACTGTTATCTTATCAAGCAAGTGCTTGCAGTTTGAGCACTGTGCATTTCTTGAAGTTCCCGGAGAATAGGTTTGAGGTGTTGAAGTTCTCGGAGAATAGGTTTGAGGTGTTGAAGATCCTGGGGAATAAATTGGAGTCGATGAGGATCCTGGAGAATAAATTGGAGTCGTTGAAGCTCCGGGAGAACCAACCAGTAGACGGACTCGTTCCTCTTTCCATAAAAAATTTTACATCCGAAAGTGTTTTCGCGAGGCTGTTAAAGAGTAAAGATAATAAGTTTTAACAACTAACCACATTATTTATATATTACACAAAAAAAGCATGTGATTGTTCACCTTTGATCGTGGACATGCATAGTATAGTTTACCATGGGTGTTAGGTTTATACGATTCTCGTAGAACTACATCTCCGGCTCCACAACGACACGCAAAAGCTTCATATGGCACCATCTTCACCATAATAACAGAGTGATATGTTTGTGGTTGTGATGGTGAGAATGTGTGTGATCTGTTAGTAATTGTGAGGATAATATCTGCTTTTATGGAAAAAAATAGGTTTTTGGAGGGAGTATTTGGCGGGAGTATTTGTAGGGATGTATTTGGCAGGAGTATTTGGCGGGAGTATCGACACATCTGTTGGACATCTAATGTACAACGATAGCAGAGAATGATAACATATCGACACATCCGTTGGACATCTAATGTACAACGATAACATATCGACTCATCCGTTGGACATCTAATGTACAACGATAACATATCGACTCATCCGTTAAACATCTAATGTACAACGATAACATATCGACTCATCCGTTGGACATCTAACGTGCAACGATAACATATCGACTCATCCGTTGAACATCTAATGTACAACGATAACATATCGACTCATCCGTTGGACATCTAACGTGCAACGATAACATATCGACTCATCCGTTGGACATCTAACGTGCAACGATAACATATCGACTCATCCGTTGAACATCTAATGTCGATGCATCCGTTGAAACATATACTGATGTAACGATAAATATCGACTCATCCGTTAACACTATGTACAACCGATAACATATCGACTCATCCGTTTTGAAATAAAATGTACATGATAATATATCGACTCATCCGTCTATTGAACATTAATGTTAGAAACGATACCATATCGATCATCCGTTTGGACATCTAATGTACAACGATAACATATCGACTCATCCTGTTGAACATCTAATGTGTAGCGATTAACATATCGATCATCTTAAACATCTAATGTACAACGGATAACATAACGACTCATACGGTTGGAATCTAATGTATAATGATAACATATCGACTTCATCCGTTTGAACATCTAAATGTGTAACGATTCAACTTATCGATCATCGTTTTGAACATCTAATGTAAAACGATAGATATCAACTCTCCGTTGGACATTAATGTACACGATAACATATCGACTTATCTGATGACATCTAATGAGGGGAAATGCTGCCGAAATTTTCTCAAATAGTAAATCGGTCAAACGCATTCATATATGAGACGAATCAGTCAAAGAGTGGGTTATGATTGCCTTCCATAGTCGCACTAGGTGAACAAAACATCTCCTATTCCTCGTTTGAATGCGTTTAATTAAGTTGCATATAATAACTAATTATATCATTAAAACGCAATTATGGTAATTGATAAGAGTTGGACAAGTTTAGGGAAACATGAAAAAGCATTTTATACCGGTCTTAAGAAATTCGTCGATGATTGCAAGCCGTTAGTGGATAGTGCGGGGAATATAAGATGTCCATGTAAGTCTTGTCGTCTAGTATTGTGGGTATCCATCAAACACCTTTCAGACCACATTTCGAAGTATGGGTTTGACCCAAGTTATAAAACATGGATTCACTACGGTGAACCGAATCTTCCTCCGCCACCGCCAATAATAGATAACACAAGACAACCTCATATAAGTTACATGACAGCGTGCCTTAATGATCTTAGCTATATTCCTCTGAATAATGAACAAAATGAGCCAACTCAAGGAGATATTGGTGAGACAAGTAACGACCCGACTCAAGCTAAACGTAACGAGTTCGAAGAGTTATATGCCAGTGCCAACGAGGAGCTGTACCCCGGTTGTGACTATGTGACTCGATTAGACTTTATGGCAAAGTTTACCTATTTTAAGGTTAAAGGTAAATTGACTGATTCTATATTCAATGAAATGCTAGAGTTTTTCCAAAATGTATTTCCCACCGCTAAAGGATACAAGCTTCCACCGTCATACTATGCAATAAAGAAGACATTTAAAATGACTGGGTTAGGGTACGAGTCAATACATGCTTGTGTAAACGATTGCTTCTTGTTTCGGGGCGACGCTAACAAAGATGTGCATTTCTATCCGGTGTGTAACACGAGTAGATGGAAAGACAGTAACACACCAGGGAAGAAGGTTCCTAAGAAGGTGTTGCGTTACTTTCTGATCATTCCTAGACTACAACGTTTGTACAAGTCTAGTCACACTGCAAAGGAAATGACTTGGCATGCTACTGGAAAGTGTACGGAGCCCGGTAAGATGCAACACCCGGTTGATGGTAGAGCATGGAAGGACTTTGACACCAAGTATCCGAAAGTAATCCAGATTTAAGCCGCAAACAAAGAAAATGTTCGATTGGGTTAATGCTGGTATGGATTTAATCCGTACGCAACCTTATCAGATCATACACATGTGGCCTTTGATACAGGACGAACAATACAAACTGCCCCTCTTGAAGTATATATGAAATAGAATTCTTTCATGCTGACGTTGTAATACCTGGCCCTATCCCTGGGAAGAACAATGATTTTTTAACTTGAGGCCGGTTGATTGATGACCTAAAGGAATTAAAGGGCAAAAGAGCCAGGTGTCGAGTACTAAGACATTGCTACAATGCCAGAAATTTCTAATATAATAGTCGATTGTTTTATAAACCATAAATGATTTTCCTGCTCGAAGTAGTTTGTCTAGGTGGAGTGGGCAAGGTTACAGGGCATGCCCTGCATGTAATGAAGACACTCCATGTGTGCGTGTGTTAGGCAAAACAGCTTATGTTGGCCACAAAAGATTCTTAAAGAAGCCTCATAAATGGAGGAAGTCGCTTGAATTCAATGGTGAAAAACCAAAAACGGAGATATTCATAGAGAATTTAGCCGGGATGCAATCATAACTCAACCTTGCCTATATTGGCCCACGGTATGTGAAGGAAAACATCCGAGGTTTGGGGTGAGAAGATAAAACGCAAATGTTCTCTTTGAGCTGAACTGGACCTAAAAACGATCTATTTTTGACGAGCTTGAGTATTGACTATCTTACATTAAAACACAATTTAGATGTCCATTCATATCGAAAAGCAGTGTTGAAATATCTTGAACACTTTGTTAATGAATGACAAATCTAAAGACACCACCAAGGCAATACAAGACTTGGGAAGGCTAGGCATTCGAAGTGGCTTGTGGCTTGGCAAAAAAAAACGAGAAGTGGTCGAAGCCTCAGGCTGTGTATTCTTTCACACCAGAGGACAAAAAAAGTTTTGTCAGTTCATCAAAGGAGTTAAACTACAAGATGGGTTTGGAATCCAACTTCAGCACAAAGTCCACTGATGATGATACAATATAGGGCTTAAGACTCATGCTGTCATATAAGATGCAACTTACATCCCTTACGACTTCAGCAATAACTTGCCCCCAGACAATTGCAAAACCACTAATCGCCCTATATTTATTCTATAAGCAAAACTGCTCCTCAAACCTTGATGATGGATGACATGTTGAAAAGCTTCAAGCCAGTGATCGATTATTCTGTGCAATCTCGAGCTCATATATCCTCGCTGCATTCTGTTGACCATTATGATTATAGACAAACTCATTTTCCGGAGCCACAACAGCCTTACAGCCGACAGTTTTCACACCTATTAAACGGCCTTCCACAACACGAGCAAAACCAAAATGAGTTATACGAAACGACAAGTCGAAGAATGAAAACGGATAAGTAGGATAAAGAAGAAAAGAATTAAATGAAAGAAGAGGATAAAGGAGAATATTTTTGAAAAAATTTTATATTAATAAAAATAAAAAATAAAAAATATTTTTGGTATTTTTAATAAAAATAAAATAAGAAGAAAAAATATTTTTGGATTTTTATATTTTTTATAAGAACGAAAATAAACTTTCTGAAGAAAGGATCTTCAAGGCTCGAACACGAACAATCCCGTAAAAATCGCTACACCTCTCCCCGGCAAAGACGCCATTTTGGTGTCGTTGTTGTTACAACGCATCAAATAAAACCCTCTGATATATTATACATATTTATAGAAAATACATATACGTATACGCAAGCTAAGTATCATACAAATTATTCTTAGGAAAGAATAATAAGTAATCAACATAGGGTAATCGATTCCCTCGGTGAGATGAATGGAAATCTACGTTCAAGTTGTAAATCGAGCTTGATTGTCATTTTGGTTTTGGTTTTAAACTATTTTTAAACTAAAAATTAAACTAATATTAATTCTAAGATTAAAAACTAAAAGATTAAACTAAAATTGATCTAAATGATATAAATGACAAATATGCTTGCTAAGTGACGTGAAAAGTTCATCAAGTGTGAATTTAGGTTTATTAACGAATTAATTTTCTTAAGAAAGATAATTATCTCACAACGTTGGTTTAAAAAAATCTCTCAAAAAGATATTAATTACTAGATGTATAGTTTGACTATTTCTCCGGCTTTTGCCCTTTGAAACATTCAAACTATAAATCTAAATAATCCGAAAAATTATTAATTGACTAAACCTTTTTCAAATCCACGCTTAATTCCCAAATCACTAAATCACTCAACAAGCACTAATTAAACTACTTGCTACTCATAATGATAAAATAAGCAAAACTAAACATTTTAAAAATAAGCTATACTAATTAATTGAAAAAGGGTAGAAAATGGAACCAAATTGAAGACCCGCAATTAAACGTAAACCACCCGATTTATTTAGCTAAAACAAATAGTAAAATTCGGTCTAGCTAAATAAACCCTTAAGCTCCGCGCCTCGTAAGTTGACCGGTACCAAAATCAAAACACACAACACAAATTATTACATCAAACAGTAAATAACAACTTGCAATTCCCATTTCCTAATCTTCAATTCTACGTACCACGGAGGCCCAATAGTAATTTTATACAAAACAGACGCAAACTAGATGCAAGCCCAAGATAAAACTACTACAAACCAACGCAAGTCCAATCAGTTAGCAAGATATATTTGCATTTTACCACATGACTAAATCCTAATCTTTCAAATAGAACGAAAGACCAAAATTTTCAAACCATAAGCCCAAACTATTATAAAACTATGAGCACAAAAATTTAGTTAATTAGTTATGAATCAACAAAACACTGAAGCAATTAAGCAAAAACAAAATAACTAATGTAATTCCCAACTCGAAATAAGAACGAGCATGTTCGAAACAAAAGGTTACAAGACCTAATAAGCTAAACTAAATTTTAACCGAATTAGCACTAGATTCTCGGAAACCGACTGACAAAATAAGCTAGAGGAAAGAGTAGGAAAACAAAATAAATAATGAACAAACTAAACTAATTCGTAAATAAGCTAGATCCCAAAAGCTTAATCTCAAACTTATTCAATTGGAGCTTATGAAAGAAATATGCAAACAAATCAAATAAGTAACGAAACTACTCATTTGTCTTGACACTTATTTGTTCATAAGCTCAGCCAATAAGCCTCAGAAATAAACTAGGAATAAAGAGCTTATATTTGAAAAGCTAAAAAAATATAATCCTAAAGATTAAGCGACCAATCTTCAAAACTTTATAAAATTTCTAATAAGCCAAGAGTTTACAAATAGCTCGAAATAATCTGGAATAATACAACTGATAAGCTTTTTAATAAGCTGGAATACATCTACAAATAAGCTAAAACTAAACTAAACTTAATTCCTACTCCTAAATTCTAACTCTCCAAATGTGAGGGGTGTGAGCTAATTTTATAGCCAAGAGAGGGGTAGAAGTGTAAAATTCGCTCAATCATTATGCACTTGAGTAGCCAATCATTGCCTTGGAATTGGTCTCACACGGATCGAATGTATGCAGAAATTGGATTTTTTATTTTTTTTATTTTTTATTTTTTTTTTATTTTTTTTTCATTTTTATGATTTTTCTAATTACCAACTTAACACTTATTCATAGTGTGGAATAATGAATGCTTTCATTAATCATTTATAACTATTAGGAACACGGAACAAAAACCACAAAAAGTTGTACTAAAATGGATAAATTTTAATGCGTCCCTGACTTTTCACCTCTCCAAGCCAAACTTAAAAACAAGATCATTGTAAAATACAAGTTATGATGCTAACACTACTCATAAAAGCTAATTGTGTACTTACTTTTCCTCCCTTATTCCTAATTTGTATCTCAAGATTTTATTATTATTATTATTTGTGACAAATAAATTATGCCCTTTATTAATATAAAGTAAACAACCCGTAAAGAACCACAATTAGTTGAAATCCTTTCCTAAAAGAGACGACATGTTGAGAAAAAGGTCCACATTAATGTCTAAATTCGTCATGAATTAGGGTTTATCCATTTTAAGTTCATCCGAAACCACCAACTACGAGTCCAGAGACGAAGGCTTTTATTTAGATAACCCCAGAGATCGAAATTCGTCGACCTCGCGAGAGCTTCATACCAAAACGACATAGAGAAAGGCGCTGACATGCAGCCAACACATCATAATTGCTTCGACGAATACCCCAAATATCCTAACTCGTCTACAATTTCTCCTCTCCTCTTCCGATCCCCCTTTCTACACTACAGACGTAAACTGGTCAAACATCGCGGTCACAATTGTGAAACCGCGGCAAATAGCGCAAAAACCCAACACATTTATACATTCTCAGAATATTAATTACTAGGGTGCTATCATATTTTTGAGTAAGAGCCTGCTAACATTCGCAATTTAAGCCGCAAGATGCAGTAAACTTTATCAGCCCAACTCTCAGTTTTTAATTATAATTATTACCTCTCACCCTTTATACGACTGACCACATCGTGTGAGACCGGCAAGACTAGTGGTCTTAATTTCGGCTTCGGTTTATTACATAATTATTATATTATAGCCAAATTTCAAGCCTTGTAGCGGAGCCATCGTCTTAACAACTGCTATTGTCTAACACTCATATCACATCTGTATGCGAGCCAACCATGGTCTAGAAGTCTATTTTCCCACAACACTGACAAAACCTCGATGTATACCTTACTTTCACCATAAGGAAAGTGATCTAAACTAAGAATCAAAAAAACCAAAGAAACTTTATTTATTTAAACAATTATATATAAAGGTGAAACAAGCTAATGGGGAGAAAAGCACAATTTAACCACTTATGAGTCTTAAAGAACAATCAACTAATCTATGTTTACATCATCCAAACTATACTCTAACTCTTCATTTCTTGTTCATCACAATTTAAAATTCTAATAAAGAAACTCCGTGAATACTGTAGCCAACGAATAAGACGGCCAGCTTTAACAAGTCACATAGACTGGCAACAATCTCAACTCTAATAAATCGATCTTCGCATATTTAAAATCAATTATGGGAACTTGCAAAGTCTTGACTTTTTTTTAAGCAAGACTTGCGTTTTTTAACTCCTTGTATAAAAGATTAGCAAGAATCAATCTATTTACAGTTAGGGAGAAAGCTAGGATATAAAACCGGTCGGGTCAAAATTTACTTTTCATTCTCACCAACGGAAAACCTACATTCGTGTCAAAACACTTATTATTATTTTTTTATTCAACTAACTATTTATATTTTTCAACATTTCCTATATATATATATATTTATTTATTTTTAATTTTTTTTAGAAATGAACAATAAACTAGATATTAAGACTTAAAAATTTAAAATTTTGGCCAAAACGGGGTTGCGAGGGACACAGCAAGGCACAGGTAAGATCACATTTCGATAGAAATCCCCCCCCCCCATCCCCCACTTTAGAATCGAACATTGGCCTCATATGTTCAAAATGTCAGGTTTTAAAAAACCCTCACACTTAAGAATTGAAAAAAGGTAAATGAAAAAAATTCCAAGTGTGAAAGGGGAAACAAAATATATATACATGATCATGATTAAGGATTCCATAATAAGAAGAAGATCGAAAACCGGGAGATTGGAGGATTGAAAACAAGCACGGGTCTTCATGATCTTAAGGAATCCTGCAAAAACAGAACCACATACCATAGAAAGAAGCACGCCCCCCTAACACCTTGGGCTATAAAATCACACACTTATTTATTAAGAAAAATAGAAAGAAAAGACACGAGTTGCCTCTCGAGAAGCGCTTGTTTTTGTGCGAGTCTCTAGCTTGACTCTCCCTCGAATTCCTTTGTCCTTGGGGTAGAAACAGAAGAATAGAAAAATTCTCCATCGGATTTAGAATATGCCAACCCAGCTTAAAGAAGAAAAATGCAACGCGAGATACCGGGTCAAAAATGGTGTCCTCACTTCCGGAGGAGATAAGAAAAGAAGAATCCACCGAATAAGTGAGATAAGGAAGAAATATTCGGATAAAAATTGATGGGAAAATAATGGCGATCCTCAAAGGTTAACTTTACAAATGTTGGAGAAAAACTTTTCTCATGAATCCCGGGGTCGAAAACTTTGTCCTCGGTCATCAAATCATCAATTGGAGCATCGTACAAAATCTTCTTTACCCCCACCCCCCCCCAGTCATTTTCTTTTGATTCCAAATCAAATAAATCATCATTCTCTTCGAGAGGTGGTTCATCGATGAATCCCTCGACAATGGAAACAGTGCTTATAGACAGATCATGGTGAAGTAAAAGCTCAACGTCGTCTTTAGGGCGAGACACTCATCCTCATTAGAATCAGAAAGAGGTGTGACTAGGAAAGTCGACTCATCAAGGTTAGAATTATAAGAATCCTTGCACTAATATCTTAACACCTTATTCAAAAAAGAGGATTTACGTCACTAGAGATATATTCGTCGTCAAATTCGAAAAGAGGGTTCGAGTAAATTTTAACATCTTCCGAAATAAAAAAAGAAGAAAATAAGAAACGTCCCTCACATCGGATAGTGACTCGTCATCACTAGAGGTAAAATCTTCATTTGAATCGAAAATAGGGTTAGAGAAAGTCACGGATTTTTCCTCAAAAATAGGAGAGAAATCATCACTCGAAGATAAAACGCTCTCACTATCACTCCCGGATGTATCCTCGGACTCTCTTGGGCTTGGAACAAGGTCCTCAACACTGGACTTTATGAATTCATCTGATTCCTTTTCAGGAATAGTGTTAAGTTCTTCATTCCCCATTATTGAAGAGTCCTCTGGTCTCCATAATTAGAAGAGACGGGTGCGAGAGCAATAGACGAAGAAATGTTGAGCATATCTTTTAAAGGAAATAGAACACTCCCTCGTCATCATCGTCAACATCGCAAGTAAGAAAGAATGTCTCGAAAGGCTCAGGAGTATGAGTACTAATATTAGCCGCCTGCTTTCGTTGAATTACCATTTCACAAAATGATCGCACCATGTTGAGAATTTCATTATGTGACTCTTCTAGTTTATCCCATATAACGTGCACATCACTTATCCTTTGCTGATTAAGGTCTTCTGGATGATTGATGAATACTGCGGGGTTGTCAAACCAGAATGGATAAGGAATATGCTTCAAAAGTGGATTTAATTCATCGTTTACATTAAAAACTTTCATGAGACCCCTACAGTTTCAACAGCAAAGATATTGATAGAAAATCTCGATGAATTATTTTGTGGATAATAATTATCCTAAAGTTTGATTGTATCACGGATTCCTGCTCATTAGACAAGCGGTGAACCGTGGCGGACATCCAAAACCAAAAGTGAAAACCGTTTCCACATAATTCAACAGTATGTCTCGTACTGGGGCTGTGGAGGTTGGTTGAAGAAGTTCGGTGTTTCATTATAAGAAAAAGGGTTATGGTCATAGCCATACACATTTTCGGATCCTACACTAGCTACTGCTCGGACCTATCCACCATTAAACGGACCTCCACAACACGAGCAACCAAAATGGTTATACGAAGACATGTCGAAGAATTAAACGGATAAGAGGATAAAGAAGAAAAGAATTAAATGAAAGAAGAGGATAAAGGAGAATATTTTTGAAAAAATTTTATATTATTTTTGGGTTTTTTAATATTTATAAAGGAAAAGGAAAAATAAAAATAAAATAAGAAGAAAAATATTTTTGAATTTTTATATTTTAAATAAGTACGAAAATAAACTTTCCGAAGAAAGGATCTTCAAGGCTCGAACACGAACAATCCCGTAGAAATCGCTACACCTCTCCCCGGCAACCGCGCCAAAAATTGATACGTCCAAATCAATATATATATATATATATATATATATATATATGTATATATATATACATATATATATATATATATACATATATATATATATAATATATAAATACGTAATAATAAAGAAGATAATCAATAATAGTATAGTATAGTATTTCCGTCGGGTTCTAGATAAACGCTTTTAACCAAAGCAATTATCAAAAACCTTCTGGGTCGTTTCCTCGGCGAGAGGTGAATTGAAATCTACGTTCAAGTTGTAATTCGAGCTAGATTGTCATTTAAGATTTTGGTTTTGGTTTTAAACTAATTTTATACTAAAAATTAAACTAATATTAATTCTAAGATTTAAAACTACAAGATTATACTAAAAATGATCTGAAAAAATATATAAATGACTAATATGCTTGCTAAGTGTCGTAAAATGTTCATTAAGTGCGGGCTTAGGTTTAACAAATTAAAATCCTTAGAAAACTAGTTTCAAGAAATTAAAATGACAAGTAAAGTAAAATGCTTTTTAAAATAAATGACAAGTATTTAAATTGCATTAAAAGTAAATGACGGAATGTAAATTGGAAAGAAAATACTAATTACTAATAATTTTTTAAACCTTTTTAAACCCGCACCTAAATTCCAAATCACTAATCACTTAACAAGCACTAATAAATCTACTCACTACTCATAACGAAGTGCAATTTAACAAACATAGCATTTAACGACAAAAATAAATCTACACTAAGCATGGAAAAAATCAATACATATTATAAAATAATAAAATAAAACTACACTAATTAATTGAAAAAGAATAGAAAATAG
>BQNB010058594.1:11701-24918 GCA_026074375.1 Tanacetum coccineum | reverse complement strand
CTAGCTTGTCTCCTTGCTTTCCCAATCTTTACTCTTGCCTCTAACTTCTTGACCCTGAGAATAAGTTTGGTATAGGCAGAACTATAGATGTTCTTTGTCTTCTTCAAGTCATCCTCCAATGCTACGATCCTGTCAGAAAGTTTGGTAACCAAATCTGTCAATCCATTAAGTTTCAAGCTACCCTTATCACTTCCATGTGAGTGAACAACATGGAGAGGTGAGTCATGAGGTGTAGGAAGATGGTGTTCTGTTCCAGGTTGTGTTGGTGATGGTTGTGTGGGTGAGGGTTGAGTAGGTGAGGGTTGTGTAGGTGATAGTTGTGTTACATCAGCAGTGGTATGAGCAGGGGTAGGTTCAGGTAAAGGTGAAGGTGTAGGGGAAGATGAATGTTCAGGTGAGTGGGAAGGTGATGATGTAATTCTAGAAGGTGAAGTGGAAGGTGCAGTAACATCTATCATAGTGGGGAATAAAGCAACCTCCTGGCATGAATAACCCTTTGTTGGCCTCTTCATATTGTTAAACACCTTCATACTAAGAGATGGAACAGGATATATTCTTGTGTGTTGTTGAAGTTGGTGTCTCTGCATATCTAGGTAAATCTGAATGAACCTAGG
Source organism: Tanacetum coccineum (assembly GCA_026074375.1). Taxonomy (NCBI): domain Eukaryota; kingdom Viridiplantae; phylum Streptophyta; class Magnoliopsida; order Asterales; family Asteraceae; genus Tanacetum; species Tanacetum coccineum. The sequence goes on along the minus strand of BQNB010058594.1, from coordinate 24,304 downwards.
GTACATCAAAAACTTATGGGGACTAGAGATATTAGACACCATGTGCTCAAAAATCATCCTAGAAAAATTAAACTTCCTATTGGTGGCTAAACATATAACAGCAGTGGCAAACTGGCAATGTTACTACTAAACTGCTCCCAAGCAGTCTTCTTTGGGCTAATACAATGAAGAATACAGTGAATAAGAAACCTCCATTGAGGTGAAAAAGCACCCTTTTGAAAAGTTAACTTATCTGAGTCTGTGTGATATCCCATAAGTGCCAATTGCTCAAAGATCTCCGAGTTGGGTATAGAAGTAACACCATCCTGATCATCCAACTTGAGATGTCTTCGTAAAGAAGCTTCAGTGATAGTCATTGAGTGACCATCAATGGTAGCAGTAATCTTGACTTCTCCATTATCAGCAGTAGTAACTTCAGCAGACCTCCAAAATTGTTTGATAAAGGAGACACAAACATCTGGCTTCTTTGTGAGTGCATAGCAAATGTGACTTCGAGTTAGGAAATCGATGACTTGATGAAACCCTTCACTGCCTGTAGATTTCTCTAAAAACGCGACCATGTTGTGCTTGTCACAAAATTCCAAATTTGCCATGAATAAAAGTGTGAGTAATCGTGTGGGATATGATCGTGTATGTAAGTATGAAGGCTGGAGAAAGTTAATTGCAATTATATAGAGAAAACGTAGAGATATTATTTGACCAATTTAAAGAAATTTGAAGTTATCGTGAATAAACCATGCGAATTTATAGAAGGATCACGAAAGTCCAATTGGTCAAACCCCTATTCCATAGGTATTTGGCGGAAATATCTCAACGGCTCTATTAATTAATGAAAAATCTGTTAGGCTCAAACAGTACTAACGGTCATCCAGCAGTACTAAATTTGGTCTAGCAGTACTAAAATAAGCCTAGCAGTATTAACTTCTCCACCAACAGCAGTACAAACTCCAAATCTTTTGTATATTCAAAGATAGATTCACACAATCACTCTTATTGTTTTTAAGCTCACATTGAATCTCTCAATTCTTTTTAACTCACATTGCACTCTGTCTATTTTTCACATAGCTCTCTTTCTGTTTTTGAGCTCACCAATTCTCTCTGTTCTTTTAGCTCACAAACTCATACAAAGTGTAGTTTTTGGCAAACTACCAGCCATAAACGGATTTGAGGATCCTTTACCAATAGCCGTTTGCTTAGGACTAAGCCATAACTTCATTAGATAAAACATGTTGCAATGATAAACATAAAGTTTTGAGAAAACTATCACAATAAACGGATTTGTAGAGTATCTACCAATAGCCGTTTGCTTTTGTACTAGCCAATGCTTTATTGTAAAAACATGTGCATTGATGACCATATAGTTTGAGAGTAAACTATCAACTATCAACGGATTTGAGAAGTCTTTACCAGTATCCGTTTGCTCTGGACTAGTCAATTATCTTGATGTCCCTATTTAGACATGGTGATCTAATGACCAATTAATTGATGTGGTGTACACCAACACATCAAGAACAACAACAATTTTGCCTCCCTCGCAAATATTACATTAAGGAGTAACCAATATACACTTCAATTGTTTATCCTGAAAAAGTTAGCTGTAAAACACAAGAAACACATAAATCTAAACATTTGTGATGTTTAACAGTATTAGTTTTACTAACAGGATTAACCAGAGAAATAACCCCAGCAATACTAATTAAAAGTAAAGTTTTAACCAAGATTTAAAATAAAAACTAGCAGTACTAATTAGAACTAGCAGTATTAAATGACAAAGACTTAACAGTACTAACATTTAACAAACTTTACAAAACAAACAAGAGATTTGGGCCTTAGGGATTGAGCATTCCAATACTTGAGACCAAGTACTGAAATCTACCAGCATCAAAACCTTTTGTAGAAGATCTAGCTACATTATGTGAGTGCAATTAGCCATTTGAATCAACTTTTAGCCATGTAATCTCTTCTAAAATGATCCCTAAATTCTAAATGATTTTGTTTTTGAATGTTGAACAGGATTTTCTATTATACAGATAGTACTAGTATTGTCAATATAAATAACAGTGTTCATAAAATTGTACCCATAATCCAGCAATTGGTTTTGGATCCAGAGAACTTGTCCACAGCAACTTGCAGCAGCCACATATTCAGCTTCAGTTGTAGAAGTGGCAACTACAGTTTGTTTCTTGCATTGCCAAGAAATCAACCTATTTCCCAAAAAACTACAACCTCCAGTGGTTGACGTCCATCAAGTGTACTCCATCAAAGTCACTATCATGTAAGCAACTAACTAAGGGAGAATCCTTAGAATACCAAAGACCTAGAGAGGGTTTGCCTTTAAGGTATCTAAAGATTCTTTTGACAGCTAAGAGATGGGATGTTTTTGGGGAAACCTGAAACCTTGCACATGCACATACTACAAACATGATATCTGGTCTGGATGCTGTAAGATACATCAAAGATCCAATCATAGATCTATAAAGATGTTCATCAACATCATCAGCATCTCCATCTTTAACCAAAGGCTTTTCCAAATCTGTGGGAGTGGAGGCAGACTTCACATCTGAGTAGTTGAACTTTCTCAAAATTTCATTGACATATTTATCTTAACTGATAAAGATGCCTTTCTTTCTCTGTTGGACCTACAATCCCCAAAATAAGGTGAGTTCTCCCATAGAACTCATCTGAAACTCGTCACAAAGCTCCTTCTTGGTTGATCCAAAAATAATATCATCTACATAGATTTGAACAAGTAAGATATGCCCCTTTTGACTTTTGATGAATAAAGTTTGATCAATCTGTCCTCTTTGAAATCCATTGCTCAAAAGATAAGTGGCCAATGTGTCATACCAAGCTCTGGGTGCTTGATGAAGTCCATATAGTGCTTTCACAACTTTATAGACTTTATCAGGATGGTCAGGATCTTCAAAACCTGGAGGTTGACAGACATATACCTCCTCTTCAATTTGACCATACAGGAAAGCACTTTTGACATCCATTTGGTAGACTGTAAAACCCATATAAGAAGCATAAGCCAGGAATATTCTTATTGCCTCAATTCTAGCCACTGGAGCAAAGACTTCATCATAGTCAATGCCCTCTTCTTGAGTATGTCCTTGGGCAACAAGTCTTGCTTTGTTCCTGATGACAATTCCCCTTTCATCTTTCTTGTTTCTGTAGACCCACTTTGTACCAATTGCCCTATGACCTTTAGGTAAGTCTACAAGAACCCATACCTTTTGCAGTTTGAACTATAGGAGTTCCTCCTGCATTGCTTCTACCCATGCAGGATCACTAAGAGCTTTAGAAACTCTTTTTGGTTCTTCCCGAGAGAGGAAACAACAAAAAGACATGTATGAAGGTCCTGGTGAGTCTTTCCTTCATAAATGGCACCAAGAAATCCTAGTTCAGAGTAAGAAGTTGTCATTCTTCTTGTTTGAACAGAAGACTGCACATCACCAATCACATGATCAATTGGGTGATCTTTGTGAATTCTTGTATGAGGAGTGGAAGAAACTGCATAAGATGGTGAAATGTTCCCCAATTCAATTTCTTGATCCTCCACTTGTGTGTCTTCAGATGTAGGAATTGGTCCCATCAAGTCTTCAGGAGTAGCAGTATTAACTTCAGGGATAGCAGTACTAACTTCTCTACTACCAGTATTAACTTCTTGCCTGGCAGTATTAACTTGTTGATCAGCAGTACCATTATTCTGAATATTGCTACCATCATGAGACTCTTTTGTAGCATCATCAACAATATTTGGTGAAGCATCACCAAAATATGAAGCATCCTTCCAAATTGGCATTGAATCCAATCTTGATCTTGTTGAGAGGACGTGCTAAACTCCGAAACTCCTTGTATACCTGCAGAATCATTAGAAAAAGTCCCTGAAACCACTGGTACATAATTCATTAATTGGGTTAGAGAATCAAGACCAAACAGCCACTTTGGACCATTTCCTTCTATCATAGGTTTATTCTCTAAGAACGCAACATGCAAGTTTTCCTAAACTTTTTTGGTTCTAATGTTGTATACCCTAAAAGCTTTGCTACTTAAGGAATATCCAACAAAGAAACCTTCATCACTTTTTCCATCAAACTTGCCCAACTTATCTAAGGTATTGAGAATAGTAACATGACATCCAAATGGTTTCATGAAGCCTATAGCTGGTTTAATACCTCTAAAGAGTTCATAAGGAGTCTTGTTATGAGGCTTGACTATTAAGACCCTATATTCTGTACATATCTAAGCAGTAGAAACAACTTCTCCCAAATGTTGTTAGGTAACTTTAGAGTCAGCTAACATTGTTCTAGCAGCCTCAATGAGTGTCCTATTCTTCCTTTCAGCTACACCATTTTGCTGAGGTGTCCTAGCTACACTATATTCTCTTTTAATACCTTTTTCCCTACAGAACTCATCCATCACTTTGTTTTTAAACTCTGTCCCATTATCACTTCTGATTATCTTCACTTTCTTATCCACTAGGTTTTCTATCTCTTTGATAAAGTTTTTAAGGATCTCACTTGTTTCATCCTCAATCCTTAGTTTTTAAAAAGAAAACCCATGAAAATCTACTAAAAATCATCAGTGACGACCAAGCAATACTTTGTTATCATTAGACACTAACAAAAGTTGGACCAAAGAGATCCATATGCTGCATAAACAATGGCTTAGTAATGGGATTAAAGGACTTGGTCTTACAAGAGGCTCTGTGTTGCTTGCCTTTAAGACAGGCAACACAAGTTTGGTCATTCTCAAATATTTTTAAAGGTAAATCTCTGACAAGATTTTCTTGGACAAGTTTATTAATATTCTTAAAATTGACATGACCAAGCCTCCTATGCCATAACATTGATTCCTCAGATGTAGCCTTTACAACTAGTCAAGTTAAACCATCTTTAGGAACTATGTTTTTCATATCAAAATTGTACATGTTATCATGTCTAGGAATTTTAAGAAGTATCTGATTTTCATCAGGCAACTTAAAATTAGGAGATAGGACAAGAACATTCATAAGTCAGTAAAAATAACATAGTTCTTTTTTTGTCACACATTTGTGAGACACTAAAAAGGTTGAACTTCAACTCTTTGACAAAGTATACATCATCAAAATCAAGTTTATCAGTTTTAATAGTACCATATTGCCAGTAATTTTCTCCCGTTCCTTTGCTCCTACCACCAAAATAACATAACCTCCATCAAGTCTTTGAAATCTGAAAGATGGTCTATGTTTTTCCAGACATGTCCATGAGCATACACTATCATACATCCTTTATCAATTTAGCTAGTGGGAATTGCTCTGCATGACATAACTATGAGTTAGTTATCTTTGGGGACCCAAGCCATTACTGACTTAGATCTGCCTCGTGCATCAATGTAATTATATTTGTTAAAAACTAGTGATGCACCATTGGGTTTTATAGGTCTCCAAACCCAACATGTTGAGGGCTTAACAGCATTAAATCCCCTTCCTTGACATATTAAACATTTTGCTACCAGTAATAACCATTTTTGATTATAAGATCTTTTGTTAATGTTGATCTCACCTTCTTGTAAAAGGGCCTTTGAACAGTTGATTGTGCTTGATTTTGAAAATGTGTCCTTGGTCTAGCACAAAGAACTATTGATTTTGGGTGAGCAGTATAAGAAGGCCTAACAGTATTAAAAGTCCTAGCAGTACTAAAAGGTCTGGTAGTGTTAACAGACCTAACAGTATTAACAAGCCTTGCATTATTAACAGTTTTTAGGCCAGTCTTCATTAAGACTACTCTTGGAACCATATGTTTGGGACAGCTGTACTGCTCTTGGAACCATATGTTTGGGACAGCTCTGATACCACTTGTTGATCCCACGCCTTGATCGATTCTTTACGTAGTAAAGTGTTTGTTACCTTGGAAGAATCCAAAATAACAACGATTGAGACTTTGTATGTATACCAAAGTGTATGCGGAATCTACACTTTGATACTCTAGAGATGTTTATCAATGAAACAGTAATAACTAAACAAACAATGAACAATGAAAACACTGCTTCAATATTATTAATAAACAACAATACGAGTACTCTTGTCCTAGTACTAGGGTTACAAACCTTGAAGCTTACAATGAGATGCTGTGTAGGTATGTGTATGATAATGAGATGAATGAGGTGAAATGAGATCATAAACTAGATGCCCTAGGATCTCCTTTTATACACCAAGGAGTCCTAATGAGCTTACAATACTTTCCTAAATATTTAGTCAAATATATTAAATACAATGACTAAATATTAAATACTTTCCTAAGTATTTAGTCAAATTCTCAATCAACATTAATCTCTTCAATCATCATTAATTTCAGTATTCTGTTTGACTAATCAGCATTAACTTCAGTCAATTAGCATTAACTTCAGTTGAAACAACAAGAAGACTTTCAGCAGCATTAACTATCTCACCAGCAGCAGTAATCTTAAACTAGCAGTAGTAACTTTATAACTAGAAGTAGTAAGTTCTTCAATAGTCTTAAATTAGTACAGGCAGTACTAACTTACTCTAGCAGTATTAACTGACTGATTTAGTACTGGCAGTTGTAATCTTGAGCAGTACTAACTATTTTCTTCTAACAGTACTAATTGTTGGCTTAGCAGCATTAACTCATCCCTTGGCAGTACTAACTCTGAAGTGTTTAATTCCCAACACTCTTGCATAACAACCCCTTTTGTCTTGGGTCTTGCACTCTTCAAATCTGCCAGTGTTTGAGCCAAAGTAAGTTCAACAGTAGTTATTATAGGGACAGTTGCACTGGCAGTACTAACTTCAACATTAGCAGTAGTAACTACTTCACCAGCAGTAGTAACTGGATCAACAGTACTAACTTCCTTTTCAGCCATATCCTATCCTGCAAACACTTTTTCATCACTAAAAACACATGTATCAAACATTTCTTCATCATGAACATTCTCTAGGGTGATGTCTTCATCAACATCAATATCATGAATTTTTCTCCCCTATTTGGATACATCCTCCTCACCCAAACCTTCATCCTCAGAAGAGACAACCCTTGCACTTAAACCAACCTTATACAATCTTCTAAGCCTGTAAGTTCTTGACCTTTGTTTCTTCTCAAGCTTCTTGACCCTCCTTTTTAAGCTATCAATCCTGAGTACCTTAGTGGTCTTTGTGTGTTCCAAATCAAGAACCCTGTTTTGTAAGTTGGTACATAGTGTCATCAATTCCTCAAGTTTTAGTTTATCCTCACCACTGATAAGTGGATCATGGGAATGTTTAGATACATTCTCCTCATTAACAGCCTCATCTGCTAGATTGTCACTAGGAACATTAGATTGAGGTATCTGAGTATCCTTCTTCTTGGGCTTCCTTGGCTTATGTTTCTTTTGGAGTTGATATGATGATGGTTGAGTAATAGTTGGTATGTCTGAACCTTTACCTTGTTCTTGTTAAGCTTGCACCATCATAGTTGAGAACAAGGGTGTTACTCTACAAAAAAGTCCTTTCCTTGCCTCTTCATATTAGCAAAAACCTTCTTTGTGTGAGATGGTGCAATATACATTCTGTTGTGATTTAGCATTCCTTCTAGTTGATTATCCAAAAATACTTGCACAAATCTTGGATACATCAAGAATTTGACAGCACTATCTAAGTTCTTCATCATGCTTTCAAAAATATACTTGGAAAAGTTGAACTTCTGGTTATTGGCTAGATAGATAATTGTAGAGGCCATAATGCTACTAAATTCATTCCATGCAGTAGTCTTAGCACTTAGGCATTGAAAAATAGTATGAATAAGAAACTTCCATTGGGGAGAGAAGAAAGCCTTATAAAATGTAAGCTTCTGTGAAAGTTTTTCATACCCCATGAGTGTAAGTTGTTCAAAAATTATAGCATTTGGCAGACAATAAAAACCATTAGCATCTTCCAGTTCAAGATCTCGTCTTACAGATGCTGCAGTAACAACAATCTTCTTCCCATCTATTATCACACCCCCAGACGGGGCCTGGACGGAATACGTGTCCAAGGGCGTGACGTCATAACAATCCGAACACACAGCAATAAAGAACGACCACTAATCATGGACATTTGAAAAAGTTGTACTTGTTGCATATGAAAATATTAATTAAGTTTTTCAACCGGTCATAAGAGAGTTAAATGTAGCGGAAGCATAACAAAGTTTTGATAATGACAACGAGTATATAATAGATAAGTCTTGAAATTGGCGAAGTCACATAGCACATAGACTCCATTTAGCATCAAGAATCAATCCAAGCTAAGCACCTGAGAAAACATGTTTAAAACGTCAACATAATGTTGGTGAATTCATAGGTTTAAGTTAATACAAGAGTGGACCACAAGATTTCAAAACGTATGCGACTACTATAACAAATACAGCATCACATAAAAAGTATTTACTGTTGTACTAAGCTCATGACACTGAAGCTAACAATCAACAGGGCATGTTACATCCTGTCACATAGTATTCCTGCCCTTAACCGGTGTCCCAAACCAAAGACCACCATAATGCACATCGACATGACATATACCCGTTTGTTCTTGGCAAACTCGAACAGTGAGCGCTACTCACCCGGATAGGGATAATTAGTCCCAATAGATCTATTTACTCACTCGCGCTCCCTCAACCGGTCCTCCGGTCAAGAAATTAACAGTTCATGATAATTCGGGCAGTAGTGGGTTTGTAAGCAAACTTAGGCAACACATAAACATGTAAAAGTCGCGTAAAGAACTTGTGTCGAATTTAAAAAGCAAACTATGTTTCACACCCTAAAGTATAAAGCATTTGTAAATCGGTAAAAACGTAGGGCTATGAACTCACCTTAACAAGGATAATCGATAATTACAACAACGATGATGATATAAGGAGGTCTAGCCGCGACCTAGATTAAATATGGGTATGACTTAGCATTCGGCAAAGTAAACAAGTAAAGCATCCATGTTTATCATTTAAACCATCCAAGTGTGTTTGCATTTTAGTAATAAAAGACTCAGATAATTTTATACCATCTTTAATAAATCTCGACACTTGCAAAAAGTTACTATTTATAGAAACCTTTCCTTTTTAGGAAAGTTTTTAGTTTCAAAATGTTAATAGCGTCCGCTATTTTCTTATGTTTCCATATTCTCAAAATGCTCTAACTAGCCTCAATCGCTTAACTTCCGTGTATGTTTCGCTACTTTTTACCAAACTTACTATTTTTAGTAACTTTAACGTTTTTCTTAAAATACGCTAATGACGTCTTTAAATGTTACAAATCAATATATATATATATATATATATGTTACTATATGTTTCGCTAGTGTTTAGAAAGTCCAAAAATGTCCGAAAGTGTCCGAAAACCCATTTTACCATTCCAAACAGCACACTATTCATCTATGTTGCCGAAAAATGTTTCGAGTTTCATTTGGCCATAACTTGGCCGTTTTAAGTCCAATTTTAAAGTGTGATATATGAAAAACTATCTATCCGAAACAAGCTCTTCAAAAACTACTTTTACGCCTAATGAAAACATTTTTAGGTCGCTCAAAACCTCAAAACCATTTCGGGACAGCAAGGGTGTTTTACCGAAATACGACCAAAAATCAACCCAACTCGCATATTAGTGCCTAATCTAACCCTAATCTTTATTCACCAATAACCAACCAACAAAACTAAACCCTAATCCAACCTAATCTCTATTGTTGCAACTCTCATCAACCCTCAATCTCACCAAGAACATGATATAAATCATAAACATAAAGTTGTAACAATTTTTACTTCCACTTTATAAAAGATGACAAAATATTAATTTATTTCTTTTGTGAAAATAACACAAACACATGGATCTTTATGAACAAGCATAGATCTATAAAGATAATAGATGAAACCAAGCAAAGATTCAAGAAAAACTTACAAATCAAGAAGAACAAGTAGTGAAAACACAAGATCTATACCCAAGAACTATAGATCTATAAAAACCCCAAATAATCTTGCAAACCCTAATTTTATAATCTTGAAATCCCTTGAAAAACAACCAACCAATACTTGGATCTACCTTAGAAACTCTTAGAAATGAACTTGGAATGATTAGATCTTGCTAGAAATAAAAAGTTATGAATGTGTTTGTGTGTTGGTGGTGTGTCGTGAGCAAGGGAGGAGAGGGAGAGAGATATGTGTTTTTGTTTGGTGAATTGGAAATGAAATGAACCCTAGGTTGTGTTATGTGTTGGTATATATAAGCTAAGATTAGGGTTTAGGGTTAATGGTGCACCCACATGTGACCAAAACACACCAAAGGGGTGTGCCTTTGTGGTTTTGGCCGAACCATGGTCACAAGGACCATTGTGGTTCAAAAATTTGGTCCATGGTTCCTATAATATCATAACCTTGAATTTTTCCAAGTCAAATGGTCCAAGCTTGCATGTGATGTGTAAGAGATGGCATGCATGCAAGTTACTAGGCAACAAATATGTCACTTTCCTTCACATGCATGGTAAGTTTTCAAATTTTGAGTTAGTGGAGCTTAAATGATTTAATTTTAAGTGTATGGTGACTTTGTTGTGGTTTTAGGCGTCCAACTTAGCCAAGACAAAGAGGTGAACGAAATTTTTGGACTTAGGGTATAATATTATCGATAACTTGAGTTTACACGAAAAGATTTCGAGTTTCCGGGGTTCTGTTTGGTCAAAAACGCGAAAAACGCAATTTAAAGGATAAAACCCTAAAATTAATATCGGAAGTGATTAAAAATCATGAACCACTCAAGAAAGCTAAAATATCTCATATTAAGCCTAAATTAATTAATAACCGATGCCGAAATGCGTCCGATGACATTTTTTTCAGTTTTACGCAGTTTAACTTCCTGGTAAACTGTCAGATTTAAACGTAACGTACAAAATTTAAAAGTAGATGACCAGAATGGGTCGGAATACTAACCGGGAATTTACGGGGTATGACATCCTTTCCCCGTTAAAAGAGCTTTGTCCTCAAATCTTAGGACGTAGCTTGAGACGCGGATACAGGGTTAGCGAAAAGATGAGGGTATTTCTTTTGCATTTGGTCTTCGCGTTCCCAGGTATACTCGGAACCTCTTCTCGAATTCCAACGGACCTTCACGATTGGAATGCGACTTTGCTTCAAATGTTTAACTTCGCGGTTTATAATCTCAACCGGTTCTTCAATGAAATTAAGCTTTTCGTCGATGTGGATTTCGTCTAACGGAATAGCGAGCGGTACATCGGATAAGCACTTCTTAAGGTTTGAGACGTGGAAGGTACTATGAACACGGCTTAGTTTCTCAGGTAATTCTAGTCGATATGCAACCGTTCCAACTTTGGCGAGAATCTTAAAAGGTTCAATGTAACGAGGGTTCAGCTTTCCCCGTTTGCCAAAACGTATTACTCTTATCAGCGTAGCTCTTTTGTTGATCATGTGAAGCTTGTAGACGATGCTTGATTTGGATAATCTTCTCGGTTGTTTCACGAACAATTTCTGGGCCAGTGAGCTGAGCATCTCCCACCTCAGCCCAACAGATAGGTGACCGGCATTTGCGACCATACAACGCCTCAAAAGGTACAGCTTTAATACTTGTATGGTAGCTGTTGTTGTAGGAGAACTCTATTAATGGTAGATGTTTGTCCCATCCCTTTCCAAAATCTATCACACATGCTCGGAGCATGTATTCCAGTGTTTGGATAGTCCTCTCCCTTTGACCATCTGTTTCTGGGTGGTACGTTGTACTCATATCTAATTGAGTTCCAAAAGCTTCTTGAAGAGATTGTCAGAATTGAGACACGAACCTGCCATCGCGATCAGAGATGATCGAAACCGGCACTCCATGTCTCGACACCACTTCTTTCAAGTATTGTCTAGTCAGTTTCTCCATCGAGTTATTTTCCTTTGCTGGCAGAAAATGAGCAGATTTAGTGAGTCGATCGACTATAACCCAATTCATATCTTGCCCACTTGCCGTCTTTGGTAACTTTGTCACGAAATCCATAGTTATATTCTCCCACTTCCATTCAGGGATTTTAGGATGTACCAACAGACCGGACGGTTTATGGTATTCTACTTTAACCTTTGCGTAAGTCATACACTTACTCACATATACGTGGCAATTTCTGCTTTCATGTTGGGCCACCAGTATAGCTTCTTCAAATCTTGATACATCTTGTCCGATCCAGGGTAGATCGAATATTTTGACTTATGCGACTCGTGCATAATCAAAGCTCTCAAGTTACCAAAACATGGTATCCAACTTCTATTCTTTGAACACAACATTCTATCGGCACGTGGCCCTAGGTTCTTAATCATGCCACACAAATATTTTGTTCCCTAATTCTCTTCCTTTCTTGCCTCAACCTGAGCATTCAAGATTTGCACAAGGAGGTTTAACCCAATTGTCATAACTAAGGCTCGAACTCGTAGTGGCTGAGGTATACTCTTTCGGCTCAACGCATCAGCCATCACATTCGCCTTTCTTGGGTAATAACATAACTTACAGTCATAGTCACTTAACAACTGATTCGCGAACGGTATACACTTATATAGCAACTCTAATACAGATCCTGACCGAATGCCCTTGACCAAGGCAAAAGGTCAAATTCCACAAAAGGAT
>BQNB010058593.1:0-37694 GCA_026074375.1 Tanacetum coccineum | reverse complement strand
TAATCTAATCCTTATACTAACTACGAGCTAAGACTTGTTACAACTTGGAAGTGACCGACACTTTTCGTGTTTCCAACATATACTCTTTACCTTATCATCAAGGTGAGTTCATAGCTCCACTCTTTTACTCGTTTTGAATAAATATTTTATAACTTGGGGTGAGAAACATTGCTTGTTTTTAAAACTAGACACAAGTACTATACGTGAGATTTTCCCTAGTTATGTGTTGCCTAAGTAGCGTTTAGACCACTATTGCCCGAACTATCATGAACTATCAATTTCTTGACCGGAGGACCGGTTGAGGGAGCGCGAATGAATAAATAGATCTATTGGGACTAATTATCCTTATCCGGGTGAGTAGCGCTCACTACCCACGAGGCTCCCAATAAACATATATATGTCATGTCGAAACTGGTTAAGTAGTCTTTGGTTGGACACCTGTAAGTAAGCAGCTAGGCAATTACTTATAGGCAAAGTACAGCAATCTTTCGTTATTAGCTTCAGTGTCCATGAGCTTAGAGCAACGTAATACCTTTATATGTAAGTTGGAATCTCCTAATAACTGTCACATACGTTTTGATATCTTGTGGTCCACTATAACAACGTTTGAACTAAATCTGTGAATTCACCAACTTTATGTTGACGTTTTAAGCATGTTTTTCTCAGGTGCATAGCATGGATGTCGTTGCTTGAACTATATGAAGTCTATTGCCCGAACCAGTTTTCCAGATTTTATCCATGATTATCTTAAATACTGTTGTTGAACTTATTAAAGCTTCCGCAGTTTAACTTTTGAATCTTTTAAATTTGATCGATGTAAAACTTATTATTATTTTGAATTTATGCAGCGGTGTTTATTTTTAAAACATACCCTTAGAGGTCGTTCTTTATGCTTTGTACTTGAGATATTCGATAACGTCACGCCCCCGGACGCTAAATCAAACGGGACCCTATTTGGGGGCGTGACATCATTAGCAATTTCAACTGCATTTTTTTCAACTTCTTTTTCAATATTCTCATCATCTACAGTTTTTAGGAAACATATTTTTTTTATTAATCATGTATAAGCATATCGACAATCATATTTGATATTTAATAATAGCAGTTGAGAAGTTTACATGAAATATATGTACCTTCAGTCTCTTCTTCTTCTTTATCTTTTGCAGCCTCTTCTTCCTCTGCTATTCTCTTAGCTTCAATTTCGGCCTTCTTTTTCCTTAACATTTCATTAATTTTTAAGGTTCGGCCTGCAATAAAAACGTTTATGTTTTATAATATCAGCTATGATAGTATTTGTTGTATCTTTTATTACATCTTATATTATAAATAGCTTTACCTATTGATGGTGATGCAGTCTTTTTTCGTTTTGTTGTTTTTTTGTCTTTCACAGGTTTTTTTTCGACAGTAGAACTTGCATCAAGACAAATGTATATTTGTCAAAAATCATATATGATTAATGCTTGATTTCAATCTAAGACATCAAAAAAGTGAATCCTGTTGTTTTTGATTTTTCGATATCTTAGTGGCAGGCTATGCCTTCAGCGTTGCTTTGCTGAAGGCGAAGGATGAGGCTCAACCGAAAAATTAACCTCATTCTTCGTTTTTTAAAACTAATAACATCAACAAAAACTGCATACTTGACCGCATACTTAAACGATATAGTGTATAATTTTTTACAGTTTTTCATTCAATTTATCATATCTGATTTTTCACTAACACATCATATTCTATTTGTTTAATGTAGTATAAGCCTTCGGATTTGTTTTAGGCTTAGCATACCTCTTCGGCAAATGCTTAGTCATTCTCTTACACTATCATTCTGCTACTCATATTATCTAAGAAATCATAGTCAATCTGTTTATCATACACTAAACCTTTCGCTTTTCACTTTTGTCCAAGGCTGTGCCGAAGGCATAATCTGCGGCTTAGCCTTCGGCTTAGCTGAAGGCAAAGGCTGTGGCTCAGCCGCATACCTAACCGCAACTTGGCAAAGCTTAGCCGTTTTCTTATACTATCATCCTGTTACTCAAACTAGTTTATAGTCTATCATTTCCGCTCTAAAATCACAATATCATCTACAAATGCTTTTTAATCATATTTTTCTTCATTAAAACCCTAGTATTATCATCATACTCTAACTATACCTGAATATCTTGCTTATCACAATCATATCATGAAAATATCTGTAAACAATCATAAGCTAACTTAGAATCACAGTTTATTCTTTTAAAACACAAAAATATGAGTTAAAATCACACTATATTCATCAAATACTCTATTAACACAATTCTTCATTATTAAATCATAAATGAAAGTAAAATAAGTAGATTTGTGAATCGATCATTTTAACCTTGAATCTGAGTTTATTCTTATCGAAATCTTGACCGTCATCATTACCTTCCATTTTTAAATGATTTTTGGTTAGATCCAGGGTTCTCTATGTGTGTTAGTGTGTGTTTTTTGATCGGTGTAACTCTATGTGTAGTGTGTGTGTTTAGTGTGTGTTTTTTGTAATGAAAAGACGATGAATAATGAGATCGTGCGTGAGGTAGTTGGATTATTGTAATTTTACCAATTTACCCTTCCGCTCTTTTTTTTAAATACAAAAATTCTTTTTAATCTCCACCCTTCATTTTTT
Source organism: Tanacetum coccineum (assembly GCA_026074375.1). Classification (NCBI taxonomy): domain Eukaryota; kingdom Viridiplantae; phylum Streptophyta; class Magnoliopsida; order Asterales; family Asteraceae; genus Tanacetum; species Tanacetum coccineum. The sequence goes on along the minus strand of BQNB010058593.1, from coordinate 35,056 downwards.
TAGATCAATGGCTGAGATTGGTCCCCGAGTATCCAAGAAAGGGAGGGTATCCAATATAACCTCCCTATTTTTTTTATGGATTAATTTGTAGGGTTTGAACTTATCACCAAATAGACTCAAACTAGATAAAGTCATCATTTTTCAAGAGATTGACATAATCACTTCACAATTATTTGTACTTAACAGGAATTGAACTTAAAACCTCTTACATTTTAAAATGATTTGCTCATATATTAGTGTCTTACATCTAATTTTCATACTTCCAACCTATTGTTTTGATAACATAACATTTCTCCATGTGATCGTCTATTAATCGAATCACTAGCATGTTTTTTATTTTATATATATCAGTTCTAGCTGTTGGGAGATGTTCAACGCATTCTCAAAATACGGAGTAGCAAATAAACTTAAAGTACAACACAGCACGAGCTAGACTAGATTTAGGCTATAAACTAATGTTTTGAAACTCAGGTTTTTAATCGATCCGGTCGAGTCTCAGGTAACGGATTACCGGTTTAACCGGTTCGATCACCGAGTCAACTCGGTCTTCAACAAAGATATAATAATATACATTTGCAATTTGATACAAAAAAAGTATATATAAATCATGAATATTCCATATATTGAGTCTAAAAAACCATTTACTAACAAATATAATATGTAAAAATAAAATTACGTTGCAACTATATATAACTAACTTGGTTTATTTGAAAAAAAACTAAAACCCGGCCGGGTATCGAGAACCGGGTTGACCCGGGTCACCTCAAACCCAACGGGTCTAATCAGGTTTCAGAAATATAAAACCCGGTTTAATTTGACTCGTTTTCTAGGTGTATAAATCTAAAAATATTTGAGAACTAATTATTGTAAATGATTTATTTAACAAAGTAAGTAGATATAAAAAATCAACCAGCCAGTTAAAATAAATAAATCATACAAATCTTTTATATAATAAAAAATTAGATTATTTCAAAATGATTTTGCAAAAACAATCTTATTATAAAAAATATTAAACCAATTACATAGCTTGATTTTAACACGTAGTAAAATAGTGCAATGTGATTGGTCAATAAGAAGTCAAAAATAAATTTACTTTGGTTAAAATTTGGTAAATTTGATGGAGAAAAAAACACATAAAAATATATGTGTCAAATTTGTGAAAACAAAAACCTAAAAAAAGTAAACGTAATTAATAAAACTTTAGTAATTGAACTTTAAATAAATTACAATGAAGTGAAATGTAAACTTATAAGTTTTTATTTTAATAACCTTAAAAAATAAATAAATAACCTCCTACACTTTATACCCCTACACTTTATATTTTAAAATTACAACATATATGTTGTTATGAAAATTCAACATATATACACGCACAAGATTATTAATATCAAAATAAAAGCACGAATTATTGTGTATGTAATAAATACATGATGTAATACGTATACAAACAACTCATATTTTTTCACTTTTTGAGTTTAAGTTAGTATATCCACCAAAAAAAATCTTTTTATTATATGCGTTCAATATACACTCATTGTCATTCCATTTTATAAGTTTAACTCATGCGTATACAAGCTTGAATATTAAATAGGGCTAAATTATCATTAACATGAATATAAATATGTAAGCACGGGTTACTGTGATATAAATATACGCGATTTTACTTATAACAACGACTCGTGTAATTCTTATTTAAAGTTAACATAAGGATATCCGGAAAACACTTTTATAAAACTTTATATTTTAACTTCATCAACGCTCATCATGTGCTATTAAACTCAGCTTTTGTGTACACCATGATATCAATAGTTAAATTAAACAACATCATCTATCTCAACATCCATGTCAGTTAAACAAAGTTAAATATTTCATTTAACATAACTCTTTACAAAATATAAATCGATATTAATACATAATGGAAAATTTTATGTAAAACTCGTGCATAATTAGTAGTTGTACTTATATCACAATTACAAAATATTTAACACGAACAAATTTTTATATGTTCGTATACTAAACTAAAATTTTAAAATAAATTCGATTCATGTGTAATCCTCGTACGTGCACAGGACCTATAACTAGTAATTAACCAAAACAAATTACATAATTATGACGAACATCTTTTAATTGAAATCTTATACGGAAAAATGACTAATAGTTCTATACTTTGCCATTTTTCCACTTTAGGTACTGTACTTATTTGTAATATGTATGAGTCACTATTCTTTCAAATGTTTATTATTTTAAGTATTCTACTTAATTTATGTGTCTAGAATTGATATTCACTTACTTGAAACTTTAAATGATTTGACAATTCATGCGACTAAGTTAGAGATATGTCTATTTAATTAGGACCTTCATGATCAATTTAATTAAAAGATCAAACTATTTCATCTCTTGACTAATAGATCATCTTGTTTTGGTATCCTCGATCAAAATACAAAATATGAAGTTACATTGTTTCTCAAGCGAGATTTTTATGACTTTTATCAAAAGTTATTAATGGTTTCTTATTTTAATTAATCTGCAAAATTTGACAAACTCGACTATAAGCTCTGGATAGGTTGAGTGAGATTTTTCAAAGTTAGCAATCATGATAATTTTATTTTGCAAATTCTCATTCAACCTATGCAGAACTTATAGTCGAGTTTATCAAAATTTGCAGATTAATAAAAATGAGAAACCATTAAACACTTCCGATAAAAGTCATAGAAATCTCACTTCAGAAATAATGTCACTCAAAATTGTGTATTTTGATCGAGGATATCAAAACAAGATGATTTTTTTATTATTATTTTTTGAACGGCGGCTTGCATTAAAACTAGCAAAAGCTAGAAAGAAAGATTACATAGTAGTTAAACTAGCTATATGGTTTTGTAACCAACCTATCCAACTAACTTTACAAGTAGGATTTCTAGAAGAAAACCACAAAAAAGATTGAGAAACAATAAAATCCCAAAGAGTAGCCTTTTTAGGAGGGGGATTAGAGAAGATTAGATGATTTCGAAAACTCCAAATAGCCCACATAAGAGTTCCCCCCCACGCCTTCAAGAACCAACCGAATATTAGCAACAACACAAGCATCATCAAGCCAATCATACCAATCCGAAATGTTAGAACAAAAAGGAATATCCAACTCCCACCACTTAGCCAAAAGAGACCAAAGATCTTTTTCCATCTCACAATTGAAAAATATGTGGTTAACCGTTTCGACATCAATTTGGCACGTAGGGCATAATAAAGAACTAACCTCAATGCCTTTCCGGTCCAAGTTCACCCTAGACAGAAGTTTATTAAGGTTTAATCTCCAAAGAAACACATTAACTTTAATAGGAATATATCGAATCCATCTAGTAGCCTCAAGGCTTGAATCCAACAGCTTTTCATCAACCAAAACACGAGTAGAGGCAACCGAATAACCAACACCAATAGACCAAGTCCAAGAGTCACTTTGGTTTGTAAGAGAAACGTTCCAAATAGCTTCTCCAAGAGCCTCGAATTGATTCAGCTTAGCGCCTCCCCTTGGAAGACGTCTAAGAACCAAACTCCTGTTAAAAGGAATTCTATTAGAAATTAAACAATTTCTATTGGTATCCAGGTTATAAATTCAAGGAAATTGTAGCTTAAGAGGAGAGTTTCCGCACCAAGTATCTTCCCAAAACCGAGTAGAAGCATCATTACCTAGCTTACGAGAACATAAGGATAGGAGATCAATACCTTTATCCTTAAGCCGTTTAACCGAAGACAAAATTGTGCCCCAAGTAGAATGTTTAAGCCGATGATGCGAGTCATTAAAGATGCCTCCATTATGACCATAGACACTCCGAATGACACGAGCCCATAAGTCCGAAGGACGCGTGAGAAAACGCCAAATCCATTGAAACAAACGGCCGATGTTAAGACCATAAATACTACCAATACCAAGCCCTCTTTTCTTTTTACTCGTACTCAACATGCAGTTTCACTGTTTTCCTAAGCCATCTTACTATCATTTTGATCCGCTCCTCTAAAGAACTTGCTACGCATCGACTCAAGTTTGGAACGAATAGAAACGGCATCAAATAAATAGACATGAAATAAGTGGAAAGATTACCAAGATTCGGCCTTAATGAGCGGAACAGCCTATTTTATGGAGTAAGCCTATCTTTCCATGGGATAGATTGGAACTGAATGATATTGGTAATCGCACTCCAATTTGGTCTTTTAATTGAACTTATCATGCGGCTGGTGATTAAATAATTATATATGTAACTTAGTCGCATAAATTGTCACTCATTTAAAGTTATAGGTAAGTAAATATCTATTTTAGACCCATAAATTAAGTAGAGTTACTTAATCATATAAATAAACATTTTGAAAGAATAGTGACTCATAAATAATTGAAAAATGATGTTACTTTTTCATAGTGTGGGAATAATGTCATATGTACTATAATAATAGTCATTTTTTCCACAATCCTTTATTCGAGATACTTTTTGTTATGAGTATTTCAGACTTCACCACTATAATATGAAACATATATTTACCAAATAGAGAGGAAGGATAATGTCAGTTTATAATTATGTACCTTTGATAAAACTTAAGTAATCGCCAAAGAACCGAGATAGTGCTTAGACTCGCGCAAATTGGACGAGACATTTTAAGTAGATTGTCAATTAGCATTTTTTGAATCCTTGAAGAAATTTCATTCTAAAAGGGTAAATAGTTGCTTATCATGGTAAAAGACCAAGATAAGTTAAATGACTATTAGGAAGGTTTTGATACTCCGACGAGTGTATTAAGTTTCACATGCATTGTGCGGGAAAAATATTAGACGTGACAAAGATCAAGAATCGAACACATGAATTAATTAGTTAACGTAGTTCTTAAAATTAGCGTACTATGCCAAAGAGCCAAGGAGATATAATATTCGCATATTGTATTATCCACAAATGAGGTGTCTAACGGTGTTTCGAATAAGAGCACCCATAAGGGGATATGTCTGATAGAAAGGAAGGCATGCTGAGTATTAGTATTGTCCAAGAAGGCAATTTGTAACTCTAGCTAAAAAAGATAAGATAGGATATTTTTCAGGGCCCTTGTGGTGAGATGATTTGTGTGAGAATGGCCATGCGACAAGTGTCGACGTGTATTGTGGGAGACAAATCATTCATGGTAACAAAAAAATTACGTAAGCATTGATAGATCAACATATCTAAGTCTGGTACTTTCTAAAATATCAAAAAGTGCGAAGGGATATATACCTAAATTCAACTGAGGTTTGCTGGAGTTTTTTGTAAATCACTATGTAGATATTAAATCATTTTTTGTTAGCTAGGTAATTGAATGTTTTGATAGGAGCCTATTCGTACTGTAAAAGTGTATATTTGGTTGTTGCTTTACACAAGTTGGAGTCTGAAGGATTTGTGTGCAATAAACAACGTTTCTCAAACTCGTAATCATACAAATGTCCATGGGTCACATCGGTACATACTAAACAGAACTTCAAGTTGGTAATGAGAAAAAAGATACGCAATGAAATGGGAAAGATGAGGAAATGGAAATATGAAATATTGAAAGGGCTAAACAGTAATTATGCAGGGTGTATATATTTATCCAGGGTAAATATATAAAGTATGTAAACGGCAATAAACCCTTGAGGGTTTAGGGATTCGGCTAACCCCTTATGGAATGAGGGGGTTAGTTTGGCATCTTGTCAAACCTTGTATACTTAAGGATAATTAATTAGATATTCTAGTTTGATTAGGAATGTCATTGCTACCCTATAAGTACAAAGACACCCTAAACCAGAAATCATTCAATCCTCCTAAACCCTAACCGATCCTCCCTTCTCCTCTCTTCCATATTCTATTGATTCCTAAATGGAATCGAACCCTAATTGACTTCTCGTCGATTCATACAATTGACTATTATACTCTAACTGTGCATCAAATCTACCCTTAGTTCTACCTATGTAGTACCGGTTGATACTTGACACAACCAACACAAGTGATTCTCCCAACAAACCATAATCGGGTGACTAAAGCATTGGGAAGCAAGAAGAACGTGATTCCATGTAGCTAAAAGGTTACTTGTAGTTTAATGAAAGGAAGAACAAATAAATAAGTCTACAAACACTCTTTATACGTGTTTAGGTTTTTATTATATCTCTTATTAGGAGATTTGTCATTTGGGGTTTGGTACGCATGACTACTTATAGGTTATGCGAGTAACGACCAATACCTTACATGCAAAATAGAAGTTATTAAAGTTTGTATGTAAAATAGTAAGAAAAAAAGTTTGATTAACACAAAATAATATAAAGGTTAGTTGGATACATTCATAAATGATTATGTTTTTTATATGTGTTAGGTAAAAATGAGAATTTACACTACGTTCCTCGGTTTTATTTTTGAAAGAAGAGAAAAGAGTGGGAAGAAAACATTAGTGTTCCAGAGTACTTTTCTGAAAAGAAGAGAAAAGAAGATGGGGGAAATTTAGCTAAATTCTCTCAAAAGATTTTTTTTACCAAAAGTGAGATGATTTGGAAAGAAGTTATATCATGAATATTTTAATAAAAATAAGAGTAAATTACATAAATGATCCTTGTGGTTTGGCTAATATTGCATCTACCTGTAGGATGATACAATGTTCTGTGTATATTGATTATGAAACCATACAAAGTGTCGAGTATAAATAGAAGTAATACAAAGATAACCCTAAGCCCAACATGAGCCGAGCCTACAACAAGACGTGCCTTATACCGACTAAGAGTGCCATCAGCCAAAAACTTATGGCGAAATAACCACATACAACGAACAATATTGGCACCCTCTGGCCGAGGTACACTAGTCCAATACAATGTTCTGTGTATATTGATTATGAAATCATACAAAGTGTCAAGTATAAATACAAGTAATACAAATATAACCCTAAGCCCAACATGGGCTGAGCCTACAAACATAAGCCTGCTAACACTACCATCCCTGATAGTTTAAAGTAACATTCTCGGTCGTTATCTTTGCAAAGAATAGCACTGATAGTCCTTCACATCAACTATTAGGGACGGTAAATGCAACTTTCGCCAAACCACAAGGACTATCGATGTTAAGGTGAATGACTATCAGTGTTATTCTTTGCAAAGATACGGACCAATAATGCAACTTTAAACTATCATAAATGATCGAAGTAATTTTTGCCAAACCACAAAGACCATTTATGTAATTTACTCTAAATATAATTACTTAAATGACCTAATATAAAACATAAACTGTGGAAGGCGGTATTGGGACCCATAACCCGTAGAAGACGGTATTAGGTGTTACTTACTTACCTAATATAAAACATGATTTTTATATATAATGAAAGGTATACTTGTAATATCATCACTTTCTCTTCTTTTCTCTCTTAACTTGGAAACATGATATAAAAAATTAATTTTCATTTCTTTTCTCTTATTTTCTGCCCATTTTAAACTTTTTTTTTTCTTTGCCAACATATTCATTTTTAGGAAATGTGCAAGGATTTTTTATTATTTGGGATTTCTTAAAGACTATCTAAGGTACAAAAGTAAATGTTGCGAGTAGTGTTTTAAAACACGGGTTGATCTCGGAAGGTTGAACCTGTGTTCGTGAACTGGGTCCGGGTGGCCGAAAAAAATGTGGTTTTGGTCCGAAAACTGATTGGTTGAACTGTGACCCTGCGTGACTCGATATGGGTCAAATAAATAACCGGTTTTTAAAACATTTGTTGAGTCCGAAAAAAAAACTATCAAGATACGTCGTCAACTGTAATCAAAGTGTCCTTACTAAAAATCTCGCCAATTTACCAAAGACACATATATGTGGAAAAAAGATTTATTATACAAAGAAGTTACTAAAGTTTACCAAAAACTTTGCCTAAGTTACTAAAGTTTCAATTTGTTCATGCAGTTTAGTCATGTTTACGGGTTCGTTAATTAGGTTACTCAACGTTTAAATAAGTTACAATAAGGTTACTCAGAGGTTGGGTTACTGGGTGAAAGGGTTAATCTTTTGCCACATGGGTTTTCCACTACCTTTTATTTATAAAACCCCCCTTTGACTAACCTCTTTTCTTCATTATTCTTTTTCCAAATTAAAATTATGTCTTCGTACGTTTTATCCGTTTTTGTACTTTTTTTTTCTTTTCTTTTTTGTCCGTTTTTGTTTATTTTCATACGTTTTTCTACATTTTTGAACGTTTTCGCAAGTTTTCATCCGTTTTATCCATTTTATCCGTTTTTTTTCGTTTTGTCCATTTCCATACATTTTCGTACGTTTTCTTACATTTTCTTACGTTTTCATCCGTTTTATCAGTTTTATCTGTTTTGTACGTTTTTTTTGTTTTCGTACGTTTTCATACCCATTTATACATTTTTGAACGTTTTGGCACGTTTTCATACGTTTTGGCCGTTTTTTTCTTTTGTTTTTAACGCTTTAATGCATTTTTGCGTTTTTTGCGTTTTGGTACTTTTTTGAACGTTTTTGTATGTTTTCGTATGAAACGTACGAAAACGTTCAAAAACATATAAAAGGGTACTAAAAGGTAAAAAAATACGTATAAAGGTGCATAAAACGTAAGTAAACTTAAAAAAGGACAAAAACGGCTAAAAACGGGGAAAAAGCGTACAAAACCGGATAAAACATATAAAACGTATGAAAACGTATAAAAACGTACCAAAACGTTCAAAAACATGGAAAAACGTAAAAACGCAAAAAAAATTTGAAACGTACAAAAACAAAAAAACGTACAAAAATGGATAAAAGCAGATGAAAACGTACGAAAACGTGAGAAAGCAACGTTAGAAAACGTATGAAAATTGACAAAAACAAAAAAAAACGTACAAAAACGGATAAAAACTGATGAAAACGTACGAAAACGTTGAAAAACGTATAAAAACGTACCAAGAATTACAAAAACGTATAAAATGTACAAAAACGTCTGAAAACGTATGAAAACGGCGAAAAACAGAAAAGCGTACACAAACGGATAAAAGCTGATAAAAACAGATAAAAACGTAAGAAAATATACGAAAATGGACAAAAACGAAATTTGGCAAACCACAGGGATATATTTTGCGCTTTGCTCCAAATAAATTAAGGGTGAATTACTAAAAAAGGAATAAAAAATGATACTTCCACATAGATATTTACATGTTATTCTATGTTGTCATAGAGGGAGTAACGTAACGAACCAGTCACGCAAACATAAGTAACATGGATGAACAAATTGAAACTTTAGTAACTTGTTTATGTAATAACCCGCGGAAAAAAAATGTCGTTGATCTAATCCCTTTTAGGTATTACCAAAGGTTGTGTGGCTTGGATCCTTGGAGATACCATATATTGTGTGAGAATGTTCTCTGTTCAAGTAATTTTAGGTTAAAATTTTATCGAGAGATGCTAGTAAATTTGTAATGTATATGTTGTGTCGGTTGCTTTAAAAGTAAAAAAATTCTTTTACATTGGTAATGTAGTATATTTTATCGGGAGATGTTAAGTATTTTCATTGTTACGTGAAAAAGTATTGTCATTTTCCACTTTCTACATAAATATAATAGTTAACTACATAAATCGTCCTTGTAGTTTGGTCAAATTGTATATTTCGTCCTAAACACAATTAAAACAAATCGTCCATGTGGTTGTCTCAATTGAGTTGACTTCCAGTTGCAACGTTAGTCATAACGACGTCATGTGGCAATGTTAGTCCATTTAGCCAACGCATATTTGCAATGTTAGTCTTTTATATTAACGGCCGTTTGTAATTAACTTAAAATTTGGGTTTCTTTAAAAAAAACATTCTAATTATTTTTTAAAATTTATATACGTTTTATACATGTTTTTATACACAAAATTTTATACACGTTTTTATACATGGTTTTCTACACGTTTTTACGCACGTTTTTATACAAGTTTTTATGCATAGTTTTATACACGTTTTTAGACAGGTTTTTATATACGTTTTTATGCACGTTTTTATACACGTTTTTATGGACGTTTTTATAAAGTTTTTTTTATACAATATGTTTTTTCTACGTTTTTATGCACGTTTTATACATGTTTTTATGCACGTTTTTAAACATGTTATTATACACATTTTTATACATGGTTTTATACACATTCTTATATACGTTTTTTTACACGTTTGTATATACGTTTTTATATAGTTTAAATACATGTTTTTATATACATTTTTATATGCGTTTTTATAGTCACATTTTTATGCTCGTTTTTATGCACACATTTTTATATATGGTTTTATACACTTTTTCATGCACGTTCTTATATATGTTTTTATACACGATTTTATATACGTTTTTATATAGTTTTAATACACATTTTTATATACGTTTTTATAGTTACGTTTTTATGCTCGTTTTATACAAGTTTTTATACACACATTTTTATACACGTTGTTATACATGGTTTTATACACGGTTTTATACTCACTTTTTTATACACGTATTTATACATGTTTTACACACGTTTTTATATATTTTTTATACACGTATTTATATACGTCTTTATACATTGTTTATACGTTTTTATACACACATTTTTATACACGTTTGTATACATGGTTTTATACACGTTTTTATATGTGTTTTTATACACACATTTTTATACATGTTTTTATACATAGTTTTATATACGATTCATACACTTTTGTATACATGGTTTTAAACACGCTTTTATATATGTTTTTATAAAACCATGTATAAAAATGTGCATAAAACCGTGTATAAAACCATGTATAAAAATGTGTGTAAAAAACCATGTATAAACCTTGTATACAAACATGTATAAAAGCGTATATAAAAACATGTATAAATCTGAGTATAAAACCATGTATAAAAACGTGTATTAAAACGCGTATAAAACCGTGTATAAAACCGTGTATAAAATCATGTGTAAAAACGTGTAAAAAATGTGCAAAAACGTGTATAAAACGAGCATAAAAACGTATAAAAACTTGTATAAAAACGTGTATGAAACATACATAAAGACGTCTATAAAAACATGTAAAAACAATATATAAAAACGTGTATAAAAATGTGTAGAAAACGTGTGTATAAAAACATGTCTAAAAACATATATAAAAACGTGTATAAAAACATATATTAAAACGTTGACGTGTCACGATGTGTGCAAGTTTTTAAATTTATAACACGGTTTTCGGGTTTCTTGGCGACACGCACGAGCAAGTGTACTCGTTCGTTAGTAGCAAGTGGTTTGAATGGTAAGCCGGGATCGTTCGCGGGAAATTTTACGCAATTGATGATGTTTTTAAGAAATGAGCAATAAACTAACTAGCAAGCAAATAATAATAACAACGAAGATTCAAATGATTAAAACTACACTTGATTGGACTAGTTTGGATAATCCGATTTGGAAGATTGTGATAAACACTTTGACAAGATGATTACGATAATTAGGTGGTGATCTAATCTATTGTTCTTAAGATTCTCGATTCTCGTCAAGATCTAAAATGATAAAAAACAATCTTTAAGTTCAATAACTCACTTCAAGACCGATTTAATTTTAATAAGTTTGATTTGTGGTTCGTTTCACAAACATGTTAGTGGAAGGCAATTGATTTACTTGATTCATTCTATGCAATGTACAGAGTATCTATAGATACAAAGATACATGCTTAAGCCCAATGACAACTAATGTTGAATGTACAGATAATGATTATCTAATCATCCTACTCATAATTATCTAATCATCCTAAAATACACGTTGACTAACAAATCATCCAAAAATATATCAACTAATATTCAATCAAATATATCGACTAATAGGCCCCTACAGTTAGAGCGGGAGGAGGCCGTACGCTCAAACTTGATCGAAATTCTTCAAACAATGCGAAAGGCAGTCCCTTGATGAAAATATCGGCATATTGGAAATGAGAGGCACATGTAAAACTCTAACCTGACCAGCGGTAACCATATCTCGGACGAAATGAATGTCGATCTCAATGTGTTTCGTCCGTTGATGTTGAACAGGGTTGGCAGAAATTTAAACAGCACTAACGTTATCACAGTAGATAAGAGTTGCAGTCGATAAAGGAGAGTGTAACTCCCGAAGAAGATTACGAAGCCATGCAATCTCTGTCACAACGTTAGCAACACCCGGTACTCAGCTTTGGCACTGGAGCGTGAAAGAGTGTGTTGTCGCTTAGTGGACCAAGATAATAAGTTATCGCCCAAAAAGACACAATAACCTGAGGTAGACCTGCGTGTAGATGGAAAACTATAACCTTTGCCCTTTTTTGTGTTCTGAATATTGTATTTTAGTCCTTTGACTATTTGACGTTTGTCAGTTTATTCATATATTGTACCGTGTTGACGGTGGGGATTTTATGAGAATTGTGGTGATTTATGATATATTATGATTAATAATCCCTTTTTTGGAAGGTATTATTATGTTATTTGAATTCCGGGTGGTTTGACCCGTGAATTTTGAGAAATGCCGAAAAACGAGTCTTGACACGTCCGTTAATGTCCAAATGTGTTTTTAAGGGTTAAAAGTGAAAATATGTCAAGTAAATACTCTAAGTTATTGGAAAATTATTTTTAAAGTGAATAAAAATGCTAAGTAACTTTGTGGAGTATTTTACAGTTGAGTTTTACGAGCTTTTATGCGATCCCACATGAAAAGAAAGACCCGAGACCCTATAGGATCCCATGGCCAGTTATGAGACAATAGAAGGGACAAGGAGGCATGATTTTAGCTCCTTTATCTAGAAATTGTACCAATATATTCCACCATACACCACATTCTCATCCATTCTTGCTTTTTATTTTCAAAAAAAAGAAACACGCACTAGTGTGTGTGTGTGTGTGTGTGTGTGCGCGCGTCCGAGTTAAGCCAACCAACAAACACCATAAATTTTCCATCTTTGATCAAGAACGTGACATTCCGGGTTGATACGAGTATTTGGGTATTCATTTAAACAACGTTTGGGTTGTCCGGTTCATGTCGAAATCTACATTTTTGAAGAATTTCTTGTAAGTTTCTAAATTTAAATTTCGTTTGTCCTTTTGGGTTTATATTGATGCATAGATGTTAGTGTACAAGTTGATCGTCGTAAAAATTGACTTTTGGAAACGAAACGAATAAAAAGGGGTGTTTGGTTCGTCAAATTTTAAAGAGAAAGAAAATGGTTTTGTAGTTTTGATGTTGTGGTCGTGGTGGTTGAAAAATATATATTGCTAAACTTTTTAAGCGTTAGCTTCAAGACTTTAATTTTATCATGACGCAAGAGTTCGGCCATAGAAAAAGCGACAAAAACATAATATATAGCTAGACGAATATATTTACATTATTATTTAATCTATGTATCATAATGATTAATTAACATCTCACCAAAATGAAGATTAGTGTCCCTAGGTTAGATGTTCATTGACAATATTTTAGAAGAATAGTAAAAAGACTTACTTTACTTGCACTTTTGTAAAGAGTAGGTGAAACGTAATATGTTTTGTAATAGTTAAACATATTCTCAATCTTTTTGGGTGAGAATATATAGGTCTTGCCGACATCTTTTTTTCAAACATACCTCTCTATGTAGCTAAAATCCATGGACACCTTTAATTAGTAGAAAGAATCTCAGGGGCTTTTTGGATAACCTTTTTAAGAGAATCAAGTAAATCACTTTGATTATAAGATTCTTCACTTCAGTTTGGTATCTTTGCCAAACTTACGTAACTTATCATATATTGAAATTCTTATTCGGAGGCTCTCTTCTCCCACATTGATAAATCTATCAAAAATTGCAAACACACAGAGGGAATGTTGACTACGGGTAATTCCATTTATGCGCAAAACGCTTTGTGTATGGAAAGTGTATTGCTGATGTTATTTCGTTTATATCTCCATTACCACCAAGTGAAAACGACCGTTAACAACAAAAAACAAATGAAACTAAATTTCTGTAATGTGCCATTTACTAAATTTCTTACTTTTAATTCACATGGAGCTTTCCGTCCTTCACTTTACTCATTCACTTTTCACTTATCTATAATTATAGATTTAAAACATATATTGTAGTATCACTTGAAAAAAAAGGCTATGGCTATGATAAGAATACACTTATATAAACCATATAGGTGTCCAAAAATTACACATATTTCCCAACGTACATACACATATGAACAGATAGAACCTGTTAGTTGTTTTTTTACAACCATGTGTGTGGCATATCTATGCACACGCCTGCACAATTCGCCATTCTAATGCTATACAAAAAGCTTTAACACAAACCACCCATAGTGTTATATGCTTTCCTAATTCGTAGCCAATGTAGGAAGGGATGAAGCAAAAACAGAAAAGGAAAAGGAAAAAAATTAATATACAAATAAGACTTGTTACATATGATGCAAAGTTACATAGTATAGTTGTAGGAAAGATGACGTGAAAAATACCTGAGAGAACAAAAGCTTCAAGAGGCCGAGGTTCGTGGAAAGAGCATTTCTCCGTTGGTATGAAAATGAAAGGGTCTTTCAGCAAATTATTATGAAGATCATAAGTCGTTGTTCGACATCATCATAAGCAATCTGTGGCTGGTAGATCAAAGAAGATATGCTTGTATCCAACGTTTTTTGGAAGAAAAAAAAGACAGTTAAATATAAGAACAAATTCTAAAACCATGTTTTTAAGTAAAAATAATTTTTCACCTTGAAATTCAATATTACTTGACCCCGCATCCTGAATATTCATATAATGTTCATCGCCGAATCGTCAGAATATCGACGCATTCTAGAAAGTTTAGTTTTGTTGTGCGCCCTTTGAAGCGTAGTGCAGCTTGATCATATGCAAGGGTTAGACCCTGCTGTTTTAAACGTACCTAACCAAACTCTTGTACCTTTGTTGGGACCATTTTCCCCTTGGTCGTGGTCTTACTCCTGTTCAATATTACGTTATATAAGTAAGCATTTATGCAATGTTCCAATTGACGCATTAAGATGAAGGTTAATGAAAGTTCAAAAATAAAAAACTACAAAACTAAAAACAAACAAAAAGTTAATAGTTACTATTTGTTTTCCAAATCTTGTTTTTCTCTCATTTAGTTAAGGAATTTGCCCACCTGAAAATACGGAAAGACGACGTGAAAAAATACATTATAGAACAAAAAAGCTTCAAGGAGGCCGAGATGTGGAAAGAGCATTTCTCCGTTGTATGAAAGGCGAAAGGGTCTTTAGCAAATTTATTATGAAGATCATAAGTCGTTGTTTCGGACATCGTCATAGCAAATCCTGTGGATGTTGGTTAGATCAAGAAGTTATGCCTGTATCCACGTTTTTTGGAAGAAAAATCGAAGTTAAATATAAGAACAATTATAAAAACCTTGTTTTTAAGTAAAAATAACTTTTCCTTGAAATTAATATTACTTGACCTAATCTTGAATATTCATATAATGTTCTTCTGCGAATACGTTCAGAATAATCGCATGACGCATTCTGGAAAGTTTAGTTTTGCTCTGCGCCCTTTGAAGCGTAGTGCAGCTTGATCATATGCAAGGGTTAGACCCTGCTGTTTCAAACGTACCTAACCAAACTCTTGTACCTTTGTTGGGACCATTTTCCCCTTGGTCGTGGTCTTACACCTGTTCAATATTACGTTATATAAGTAAGCATTTATGCAATGTTCCAATTGACGCATTAAGATGAAGCTTAAATGAAAGTTCAAAAATAAAAAACTACAAAACTAAAGACAAACAAAAAGTTAATAGTTACTATTTGTTTGCCATATCTTGTTTTTCTCTCATTTAGTCAAGGAATTTGCCCACCTGAAAATACACTATCAACAGTATCATTTGTATATCTTTTTAGTACATCGCTGAGGGAGTAGACCTGATGATCTCATATTTTGAGTGAATAGCTGCTTTAAAAAGGATGGATATACATCGTGCAATTGGTGATATTGAACCGCAGTGAAAAGGTTTACAACGTGTTTACTAATCTTATGGGCATAAACGATATCAAGTGTTCGACGCTCATAGACGATAAAAATTATTTGTTGCACTTGGCTGGGCACCTGGCACCCAAGCATAGTCTAAATTTATTATCTAGTACAGTACATAACAACCAAAATGAGACACAAATGATGGTGTCTAAGTCATGACCTAAGTGGTGGAGTAGATCAACACGCAATATGTACATTTCTACGTTTTTGCATTAAATGGATTTGTATATCTATTATGAGCTCCCAGTAGGTGAGCTCTTTTACACTTTCTATAGTTGAGACATGGCGCACTCGTTTGCCAGTAACAAATAACGAAATCATTTGGTAGAGGGAAAATGACCAAGAAAGGTATCCACTTGTTTTTCAATCATCAGACGGATTGTCAGTTCAAACTTTGTTCCAAAATTGGATTTCTACAGATTTATTTCCATTTTTTTTGCTAATTATCAGAACAAAATCAAAAGAAGTATGATCCATTAAAGTATGTTGTATGATCCATTAAAAAGACACTAAAAGCTATATTATTTCTCTCCTCTAAAAGGAGACTAAAATTAGTCATTTACCATATACTATGTTTAATACTCTGTTATGCATTATAAATTAGACATGAACTTGCATCTATATACTTCTAAATATTGATGAAACAAAATCTATAAACAATAGTTGTATGAATTAACAAATAACACACTAAAACTGAATCTACAAAAATGTGTTAGCTTATGTTTGCCTAGTGGTGCTAATACAGTTATTCAACATACCTGACATTAATGAGCTCTTATTCAGTTTGTCAAAATATGGGTACCGAGGCTACGACGCACTATTGCCTCAAATCTTCTGGTTGCATCCTCGTCGTCAGCTTGCAGCTGCATAACATCACAACAACATATAAGGGGATGTTTGGATACGTGACATGAAAGTATTTTTTTTTATTTTATTTCCTTTTTTTTTTTTTTTTTTTTTTTTTTTTTTTTTTTTTTTTTTCTAATTCTTTTTTTAATTATTTATTTTTCTTTTTTAATGCATTTTTTAACATCTCCAAATATTGTAGTATAAACATGTATAAATTATATGAATAATTAAAAGTCTCAAAACAAAAAAAACAAGAACCACAGACAATAATACTAACCTGCTCATTCCATAAACTTATGTCAAAAAGCTTATAAGTACTTTTGAGATGACGGAAAGTGATTCATTCAAATATTGGATTCCTACTTTATATTTAGTAATTTTAATATCACTTATTCCTTGTTTGATGATTTTGATATAAAAAGGAGATTTGTAAGCTAGTGGCGTACGATTTCATACCATTAATTCGAGTAATCTTAAAAAATTTGTTACGACACCCTCAGCCTCGTGTCAATCTCTCTACCCCATCCATCTCGAGACTGCCTCAAGGTCTCCGTTAGTAACCTACAAAAAGGATGACACGACTATAGTTATTTTAAGATTATACCACATAAATAAAGGTTTCCTATTTATTTACCGCTGAATCTCGCTATAAAGCTGTATTCTAGATGGCGACAAGATTATACAATGACATGTACAAAAGCTAAACTTAAACATTGTCAGTTTTATAAACCTCTTAAGAGGGCTTAACCAACTTCTCAATTTTAGCTTCAACCTCCCGATTTTGGCAAACCTAAAAAAAGAAAAAATATCAAAAACAATCAAGATTTGATCCTTCTTCTTCAAGAATCAGTCATTTTCATTAAAAGTTAAATACCCATTTCTATTCACCTGACAAAAAATCAATCCTGAAAAAAAATACCTTTATCATGAACAACCATCAAATTTAATATCTTAAACCCTTCAAAATGAATCTATTATCAAAACCAAAAGCTAAAAACTTGAAACAAAAACTTTTTCACAACAACCCAAACCATTCAATCAGACAAATCCATTCAAATCAAAATCAAAATTAAAAAACTGAAAAGATTAACAAAAAGAGATTTTTGATGTTATATAATATTAAAGGATGTTCCTTTCTATTGTTTGGAGTAAGCTTGGCATTCGGTGTCATTGCTATAAACAATATCTTGGTCAGTTAGTATCATGATTCGACAACATATGTATAGAAACAAATAAAAAGTAATCAATAAACTATATTGAAACAAACCTGGTGTTTGCTTAACAGTCTTTTTCTTTGAGTGTGATTTGCTTTCTGACTTGATTTGCCTTTGCATTTGTTGGGACTTGCTTTCTTTCTGGTAATCGAATTTTGATTTCATCTTGTGTTGTATGTGTGTTATTCAGTGGTAACGTTTTTTCCTGTGCTTTGGTATCTCAAAATCACGTCTTATTTATAATAGCAGATTAGGTTACATTACCTTAATATTGAAGCTATAAATTAGGACTAAATTTAGTATTGATTGGCATATTATGAAAGTTTGTTATCAATTTTAACCTTAACTGTAGGTGATTGATATCCGAAAGTTTTAAAGGATTGTCTTAAAACGTTTTATGGTGATTGATATCCGATTGGTTTGATTTTAATTAGGAAAGTTTTAAAGGATTGTTTTAAAACTTTTTTGTTCTGTTGACATTTTCAAATTCATACTCTATATAAAATGGCGTTTTTATGGTGATTGATATCCGATTGGTTTGATTTTGACATGGTCTTTCACTATTTAATTTGAATTTGTATGTAAATGAATACTTCCCTTCATTATAAGTGTAACAATGAAGTTTTTATTTGATACTTAACATTAAAGGATTAATATTTTTTTTTAAATTCTAATCACAAACAGTTAAGTGGCATAGTGGTTATTTGAATGGCAGTTTAGCCCATAGACCCAAGTTCGAATCTTGTCAATAAATTTAAAAAAAAAATATTTGATCCAAAATTTAAAAAATGGTTCAGTATGACACATTAAAATTTCGGTTGCTTGAATATGCTTAGGTGGACTACTTAATTGAAAACGTGGCATAAATAGTTGCATATGTGGCATGTTAAATGCTTACGTAGCATAAGTACTGCCTAGGTGGAATTCGCATATGCTTATGTGGATTGAAATGTTGCTGACGTGGAAATTCTTTAATAATGATGTGGCAAGTATGTGGATGAGTCATCATTATGACATCCACTTATATATAATGTAAGATTATTTATTATAAATATTTACTTACATTACTTATCTATATTCTTTAATAGTATAAGTATGTATTATTGAGCAATGAGATTGATATGATTGTTGGGATATGTCGTCAACCATTACACCACTAAATTGTTACGGGTAATTGTACAACGCGTCTAAACTCTATGCATCAAATGTGAAGACTGTTTTGGAAAATGAATGATTAAAATGGGACATTAACTGGACTAGGTCGTGTGCGGACATCATTTCATTTGATTGTGTGATTGAGATTTGGTTGCTAACGACTTGCTTGAGATGAGTTCTCGTAGCCCCATTTTTCTACTGTTTTTTCGTTGGGGGAAAATGATACTCAAATGTGTTTTGAACTGTTTTGAATTGAACTGTGCGAAATGTGGTTTTTTTTAGGACAAGATATGTGCTTATGACAGCTATGTGAATATTATGTGTTGTATGATTGTTTGGATCGGAGGGGTACGCCTATCCCAGTATTTGTGTGGTTATTAGAGCGGCTGGGTACGCCTACCCTGGTATGTGTGAGGTCCTGCCCTAATCTAGTGCTCCAGCTGGTAGGCCCTTTAGGTGCGTAAGTGACATATGGTGATCGACTAGCGGGATTGCTAGGTCGTATTACATGATTAGCGGGGATGCTAAGTCAGGGGTTGTTTGCATATATTCATTGTCATATTGCACTATTGTCCACTATTTGAAATATTGGCACAGCTTTTGGGTTTAAGGTCAAACCTACGAGCTCACCAACATTGTTGTTGACGTTTTCGAGTATCATTTTCAGGTGAAGTGAAAGAGGAATAAGTTGGTGTTATGTGATAGTAGACTTAGAAGTATCCCGTGTGGATTTTTCATGTGAATTCTTGCTTGTTTATTTTATTTGGTTTTAGTATTTGGAAGATTTTGGTTTAAGTTTAGATTGACCTGTTTGAGCCTAATTGGGGTGGGTTTGATAGTAGAAGTTCGAACCAGATGCACGGGGTACTATTCTCAGTTCCATTATTTTTCCCATTTAACCCCGACCGATTCCTATAATCGTGAATAAACTTGCACCGATCATCGAACTTACACGATCCCTTATTAAAATGACTGCATATTTTAGGGAGAGCGGGAGACTTTTTTGGGTTATCTTCCATGGCCATGGGAGCCGATTTATGATTTTGGTAGGGTTAGGGGTCGTTGGTTGATGATGGGGGTGGGGAAAAGAGTTGAATGATGGGGAGACAATTTAGGAGAGAAAACGTGGCTGTGATATCATATTGGAAGGCTAATTGATTTTGTTGATTCATTCTCTGCAATGTACAGAGTATTTATAGATACAAAGATACAGGCTTGAGCCCAATGACAACTGGTATGTGCTTAATTACACATACCTTTTACCTTTAAAAACGAGCTAAAATAACCAAAAACGGACTTAAAATGCCAAATATATGCTTGTTTTGCTAATTGTGTTGTGCAGGAACGGATATCTAAGAAAAGGACGAAAAACGAAGCCAAAACGACAAAACCGAACATGGAATGGAAAAGACTGTGAAAGACAAAGCCAAATCGAAGCCGAAAAGTCAATCAAGTCAAAAAGTCAACTGGTCAAAGTCAAAGTCAACACCGACATGGTCAAGTCAAAAGAAAGTCAAAGAAGAAAAAAATATAACTATAGGGACTGAAATTGCCAATTCCCTAAGTTATATTTACAAAGGAAAAAGACAAGGGCTGATTTTGCAAATTACTTGAAGTAACAAGTGGGGGGGCAAAACTGCCAAGTCCCCATACTTGTATTACACAAGGACCGACTTTGCAAGAACCTTATATGAGTTGAGGGGGCTTTCTTGCCAAACCCTCAAACCCATTTATAACCAAGGACGAAAATTGCAAACACCCTTATAACCTTGAGGGACGAATTGTGTCAAACTCCAAAACCCTTCCCTGTTAAACTTATAACCCCTTTTCCCGCCCAATTTTCCCCCCAAACGAACTCACGGGTTCAATTCATCCCCTTTATCCTGCAAACCCAAACCACCCCATGGATAATCATCCCCCCTCCTCTCCACTATCTTTCCCACCAAAAGAGGAGCATTGCCATGTTGGCAATCTCATTTTTCCCCATAACTTTTGCCGAATCAATGGCTGTGATACTTTTAAAAGAAGCACAAGGACCATGGATGGCTGAGATGAAGGCTTTGAAGTCTCTCACAGAAGAAACACAAGAAAAAAGGGCTGAGACTTAGCTCTTAGTATAAATAGGAGGCTATGTGAGCCGAATTAAGCAAGTAGTGTAGAAGTCTTTATCTTTATTTAAATTAAGTCATTTTTATGTATCTTTCAGCTTATTTACAGCTTAATGCAAGTTCTTTGTACTCTTTTTAAAAGCTAATGAAAAGTTATTTAAGTTCATTCTAAATTCTGTCCAAAAAGCTTTTTATATTTGTGTTGTTGATAAGCAAAAGGAAGCATGGTCTAAACCTGGAAGAGACCTTGGGTTTTGGGTGTATTCAGAATCACAAAGGACTAGGGGGTTTAGGATTAGTTTTAAGTACCTATGCATTTGGACTTTGGTAAGTTTTAAGTCTCTTGTTACTGTAGCATAGCTTATTAGCTTATTTCAGCTTATCTATGTCTTTTATGCTTATTTGTACTCATTAATGCTTAAGTATGCTTTGTAGTTGATTTTCTTTGATTCTCATGCAATTTGATCAAAAACTGTCCAAAATAGCCTAATTCTGTTCTAGCTTATTAGTCTTTAAAAGTGCTTATTTATTTTGCTTTTCATATTTTTATTGTTTAATATTTCATAGTTAGTAGTAGTCTTTAGAATTCTTAGCTTAATTTAGCTTTTATAGGTTTAAAATTCATTTTTAGAAATTAAAGGGGTGTTTGGGTTAACAATGAAAACGGGTCAAAAACAAGTGTGGTATGGGTTGGGGTCATAAGGTAGATTTGGCTTAAGTATTTAAGCTCATCTAAGTCTGTTTTTAAAAGTTTTTAAGTTTGAAAAATGTTTTTCAAGGTTTTCTAAGTCACTTTTTTAAACTGTGGTGTCTAAAAAGCTACAAGAGCTTATTTCATAAGCTCTTGTGTACTTTAGTGTTAGTGTCAAAAAAAAAGAGTGCCTTTAGTGTGTTCAAACAAGGTGTCAAAGTCTTTTAGTCATCACTTGACTCTTTGAGTCAAAGCTGTGAAAAGATAAGTGTCCAATTTTTTTTAGCAAAAAAGGCCCTTTTTCACTCTTAAAAATCAGCAGGTTTAAATGGTTTTTGGATTCTTAAAATTGGTGCACAAGTCCATTTCCTAGTATACTTAATCTGTTTCAACTTTTCTTTTTTATTTGAGCTTATTTGACAGCTTAAAATAAGCTGTCAAATTAAGCTCTTGTCCTTGGCTTAATTTCCCCTGGTGCTAGGGGCCAACTTTAAGCCCTTCCATTCTAGCTTTTTAGTGTACTCAAGCCCAAGCTTTTGGCTTATTCTGAGAGCCCATAAGCTCTTTGATAAGCTCTCTTTATTTCAGTCCTTAAAAAGTCCTTTTGTTAGCTTATTTTTAAGCTCAAAGAACCCCTTTGACTGTTTTAGCTTAAGCATAGTGTAGGGACTGCTTATTTCCTTTCTAGCTTATTAGGATGCTTTTTAGTTGTTTAATTCAGTCTTTTTCTTGCTTATTAAGTGTAAAAGTTGCCTAGATAGCTTATTCCCCTTTCCTTGTGCTTATTGAGCTTTTTAAGCCCATATTTACACCAACAGTTCTAACCCCCAAGTTAGTACTGTTGTGGGTTTTAAGCCATCTCTTGGGCTTATTGAGCTTATTTCATAAGCTCATTTGTGTTCCTAACAGCTTATTTGGTTTGAGTAATAAGCTGTGTTTGCTTATTTTCCTTTTTCCTTGGCTTAATTTGTGTAAATAGCCCAAGTCTTAAGCATTTTAGCCTTTTTAAGCTTAGTTTAGTGTTCTGTCATTTAAGCCCTTTTTCCAGCTTATTTAGTTTTAGTTTTTAGCCTTTTAGTGCTTATTTAGGATAAGCTAGCCAATTATTTTAGCTTATTTGTCCTAGCCTTAGCTTAAATGTCCACAAAGTCCAAAAAGACTTAGCATTTTAAGCCATTAAGCTCATTTTAACTTATGTCCGTTTTTAAAAGCTAATTTTGAGCTTATTCTTAGCTTTTTAGAAAAAGCTGTAGTTGTGAAAGTTGTTAAGCTCCATAAGCTTAACAACTTTGCTTCACAAAGTTTTTCCAAAAAAAAGGGGAAAGACAAGGGGTGACCCGGGTGAGCAAGACTCGAACCCGGGTCTCAACCCTCGATACATTCCCCCTTTACAACACACATACCGCTGCGCCCTTGGGACTTTTTCGTTATAGTCCCAAGGGCTTAGATAAAAGGCCTAGATACTATATACACTACTTTTTGTGCTTTGATAATCCATAAGCTGTTTAAGCTATTTTTGGGCTTATTAATAAGCCAATTTTTGTTTCTTAATTTTCTTAGGTTAGTATAAACGGGTAAAAGTATTTTTAGTAAAATTTTCAGAATTTGTTCAAAGTCCGTTTAGTATTTTTAATAATTTAATTTATTAAAAGTATTTAAATAACTGTGATAAAAAATACAAAAATTATCAAAAAAAATATTTTCTTTTTAAGAAAATTTTATTTAATCATATAGTTTGAAGGAAAATATAAAAATATTCGGAGCGGTCATTTTTAACATACTTTTGCATTTAAAAGAACAGGGGCTCGTGCGGGCTTTTGTCTTGACGTCTTGTTTGGGTCAAAACTGACCTCCGTTTTCAGTCTAGTCGTTTTTCACTTATCTTCTTATTTGTTCCCTAGAGTAGTTTAGAAGCAAAAATTTCTTCGTAGGGTTAATTTTAAAGATTTTAGGTTTTTCCCCCTTTGTTCGGGATTCGGGCTCTCGTTTTCTAGCTTAATTTCGTAATTTTTAGGTTTTTCTTAAACGTTTTTGTTTATTATTGTTTAATTTAACTTCCTGCTCTCTCAAATCATTTTTCTCATTCAAACTCCAATCTTCCGACTGTATCGATTCTCCAGTCCAGCCTCGTTGGGGATAAACGACCCGGGAACATTCTATACTACTTCTCGGTTTTATTGATCTTGTTGATTTTTAGACTTATATATATTTTATATTTTATCATATATTATATATTTAGTATAAAATTTGACGATCAACAACTAATGTTGAATGTACAGATAATGATTATCCAATCATCCTACTCATGATTATCTAATCATCCTAAAATACATGTTGACTAACAAATCATCCAAAAATATATCAACTAATATTCCAATCAAATACATTAACTAATAGTTAACACCCACAATTATGCTTCTTGTTAGATCAAATCACTTAAGAAATGGTCAATACAAAAGGTAGTCAATCATAGACAAAAGGCCACAATTCAGTGTTAGAAATAAACCCATTCGACCTATGAAACTTTTAACAACCAATCCAATTTGATAAAACAATGTCACTATGAAACATAAACATAGATGGATCTTAGAACTAGCTTGAAATTGAATCAAAAAATATTATCACAATCGAAAGCAAATCTTCATGTCACATACATTATCTAATGAGTTAAGTACATTTTTGGTCCTTGTGGTTTGGTGCATTTTCTCACTTTTGGTCCAAAAATATAAAAAGGTTTGGTTTTGGTTCAAAACACATAGTTTCGTTCCACTTTTGGTCCAAAAGACATAGTTTTGTTACACTTTTGGTCCAAAAGACATAGTTTCGTTTCACTTTTAGTCCAAAATTTTTAGTGCAAATTCACGGGATTGGACTAAAAGTGGACCAAAACTATGTTTTTGGACCAAAACCAAACCTTTTTTGAATTTTGGACCAAAAGTGAACTCGCACCAAATCACAAGGACCAAAAATGTACTTAACTCTTATCTAATCAAGTGCACAAAGGCACTAGCCACTCATAGCAAACAAAGACATAAACTCATAAACTTTAGTACTAGAAAACGTGATTAAAAGGTCTTATAAAGATTGTAATAAGATTACAAAGGATGAGGCTTTGATTCCTTAAGAATTGGTGATGATTCTTTGATGTTTTTGACCTCCAAATGATGCCTTCTTGTTCCTTCTAGCTTCTGTGATTTTTCTAGGATTTTAGACAAGGATTTGGCTTTGAGAGAGAGTGGAGAGAGCTTGGAATGATTAGTAGAGAGAATGATGAAAGTGTGTATGAAAACAATGGCCAAAGAGTCCTATTTATACTAGTACCAAGCCCTTAGGGTATTAAATGATGTACTTGGGGCCTAAGGGTTGTCAAATGCCAGAAAAATGGAGTATAAAAGAATCTTGATCGTTCTTGCTTCATTATACAAAACTTGAAAATACAGAAATCCATCCAGACTAGCATCTGGGTGGCTAGGCCGCGCGGCTGGATTCCTTTGTCAGTCTCAGGTCAAAAGTCTGCGAGCTCGGGTCACGAGTCTGGATGCATTTTTTAGGTAGACTTTTGGTTAAAACGGCCTGAAGGAGTAGCCTTGCATCTGGATTCACTCTAGCCTTTGCATTTTTGTCTTTTTCTCGTTTTGTCTTCCCGTTTGCATATTTCTCAATCATGGGTCTTTATTCTTCAATCAAATCGACTTATTCTTCATCTTGGAACTTGGAAGCTTGTATTTTTGACTCTTTTTACTCTTGAAAGGCTTCCCGAGCTTGATCTTGATGCGGGATTTTTCGTACTTGCATAAAATCTCTTTTATTCGTCATTTCTTTGTCTTTTTATTCCTTTTCCTGCATTTGGCTACATATAGACTTGCATACACACTTTGTTACGATTAAGTAACAAAATCATATAAAAATAACCAAATAACGTATACAAAAGTACGGATAACGCTACTAAAAACATGTACAATTTTAGCGTTATCAAATCCCCTCACACTTAAACTTTTCTTGCCCTCAAGCAAATCAAGAATTAAAGAAAACAAATCCACATGATACATAAGAATGTTTAGAAAAATACGATGCTAGTCCACCAAGTACAAGTACGAGATGTGACTCATCGTTTACGCTTTATTACTGAAGAATCGAGATGTTTGACAATATCCATTGATATTGTTGCTTGATTTACATTTCTACGCACCTCACGAAAAAGAAATAAAGTATAATACACTCATCACTCATTTTGGTGGAGTAAGTCAGAGAAATCACACTCATAGCTTAGTCGTGATTAAATTCATTACCATAGGCTTG
Organism: Tanacetum coccineum; assembly: GCA_026074375.1. Taxonomy (NCBI): domain Eukaryota; kingdom Viridiplantae; phylum Streptophyta; class Magnoliopsida; order Asterales; family Asteraceae; genus Tanacetum; species Tanacetum coccineum. Next base: position 8,772 of record BQNB010058593.1, on the reverse strand, counting down.
TACAAGAAACAAAACAAATTTGGTGAGGCGTAAGCACCAAGTATACACATCTAAAGAAGCATTTATCGGGTTGTATCATTTAGGCTTCTGGTTAAGTGGGTATGAATAAGGCATGTGAATATATAAAGGTGTGTAACCAATAACATAGAATTTTGAACGATGATGCACTTTATTATATTTTTTTCCGTATCACGTCATAGCACAATGGCTAATCGATACACCAATTTTCTTCTTCTTCCTTCATCTTTATAATATATAGCACATTGGCTTTATTCGTTTTTTTTCACTCGACCAATCCTCCGATCGATGATCATCATATACATGTAGCAAACAAAATGTCATAAGACATGGAGTTAGCAACTTTCTCAAAATTCATAAAAATTTCCTACGTAACAACCATCATTTCAAGTAGCTAGCAACCAACCAATATACTTTGACTAGGGTAAGGCTAGGCTAGAGTGGTGTATATTTTCTTTTTATCAATTAAGAACGATGGCTCAGCATGTGTCTGTAGGGGAATCTAGTGTCAAAAATAAGAACTAACAATTGGGTCTATATAAGTGGTTAACTAACCGATGTGGCTAACTAATAGCATTTAGATGTAAACGGAAGGCCATTTGGTTTTTTTCCTAATTTGCTTCTTTATGCACATACACTTATTATCACACAAATGTGATCTTACTGCGGATTCGTAATGATTTACAAACACAAGTTTTAGAACAAATAAAATCACCGGCACACTCATAACAAAAAGATCGAGCATAAAAGATGTATGCTACATAAGAAATACGCTCAAATCCTCACAATTTAGTAGAAGGACTATAATATGTGCTAGCAAATGCTATCGATCCTAGAATGGACTGCAATATTAATCAGGACACATCTCAATTTTTCAAAAATTACACATTTCACCAGTGGATTGATCCAGTTATTCTAATAGATTATCCTAAAAGCGTGAAAACAACTAGATCACAAGGGCAAACAATTATACAAAAATTTAAAATTAGCCCAAAAATATGAAAAAATTTAAAAATTGGTCTCGTTTTCTCTATTTACTCCCCCATACTTAAATTTAGCATTGTCCCCCATGCGATAAAACAAACTATAAAGCATAAAAATAAGAAAATAAGAGTAAGAGAAAACCATACTTCTAGGCATGAGATTTCGCAATTGAGCTCCATATGATAATGCTATGCGAAAGCTAGCATAAGCTTATAAGAGCAATCGGTTTCATGGTCATGGCATCTCATAATCATCACCCGCAGTAATCTTATACAAACAAAACAAAACAAAATATGAAATGCACAATATTTTTGGATTTTTTTGATTTTTTAAAGAAATGTAATGCTACACCCCCACACTTAAGCTTGAACATGGGTTAGATAAAATCGGGGTGTAAACATAGAAAATAAAATAAGAATATAATACTGAAAATACACAGGTTGCCTCCCGAGAATGCTACACTTCGCACATGAAGTGAATTTCCTCATTTGATAGCTCATTCAATTTCTCCTCGTCATGGTAGAGTTTAACACGATTTTCATTGATAATGAAGCTTCCTTCAAGTTTGTCGTATAACTCAACATATCCAGATTGAAAACCATGTTTGACTACGAATGGTCCGTACCATTTGGATTTGAGCTTCGGAGATTTGAATTTATACTTTGAATTGAATAAGAGCACTTTGTCTCTGGCTTTGAATTCTTTGCGGATCCTAAGTTTCTTATCATGATAAGCCTTGGTTCAAGCTTTATAAAGCTTAAAATACTTATAAGATTCTCAGTTCATCGAGTTCATGCAATTGCAAGAATCGTTTTTCTCCAGAGACTTTGAGATCAGGATTATAGCTTTTGAGGGCCAGTAGGCTCGATGTTTAATTTCGAACGACAAGTGACATGCTTTACCATACAACAGGCGGTACGGTGTTGTGCCAATTGGAGTTTTGTATGCCGTACGGAATGCCCATAGAGCATCATCAAGTTTCCTTGACCAAGTGGAAGGAATGTTCTTAACCATTTTCTCAAGTATTCTTTTTAAGGCTATGTTGGTGTTTTCGACTTGGCCACTGGTTTGTGGATGATAGGTTGTAGCGAAGCGATGATGAACTCCATATCACTTTAAGATTTTCTCCATTTGTTTGTTACAGATGTGAGTACCTCTGTCACTGATTAGAGCTTTCGGAATATCAAAACGAGAGAAAAGATTTTTCTAGGAAATTGATTACAACTCGTGCGTCATTCGTGGGTAGAGCTTCAGCTTTCGCCCATTTGGACACGTAATTAATAGCAACGAGAATATATTCGAACTTATGGGATTTAGGGAAAGGTCCCATGAAATTAATCCCCCATATATCGAATATTTTACTGACTTGGATGCTGTTTAGAGGCATCTCATCTCTTCTTGAAAGGCTACCAGAACGCTGGCAAACATCACAGTTTTAGACGAGAGTATGAGCTTCTTTAAAAATTGTCGGCTAATAGAAACCAACGTCAAAAACTTTTTTTGGATGTGGTGGAAGGACCATAGTGTCCCTGCCGGGCCATGATGGCATTCATCAAGGATTTTTCAGGTCTCAGAACCATAAACACATCTCCGGATCATCCCATCTAGGCACATCTTAAAGAGATACGGTGCGTCCCAGAAGTAATGCTTTAGTTCTAAGAAGAACTTGCTTCGTTGGGCATAAGTCAATCCTTTTCTAAGAATTCTTCCACTAAGATAATTCGCGAAGTATGCATACCATGGGATTTATGCGTTGTCATTGGTCGAGATATTCATGAGGGTTTCATCAGGGAAGTTATCATCAATGTCTTTATCCCTTAATTCTTCCAGATTTGGATTTTCAAGTCGTAATAAGTGATCTGCCGCGGCGTTTTCTGCTCATGTCTTATTTTTGATCTCGATGTCAAATTCTTAGAGTAATAAAATCCATCTGATAAGACGCGGCTTAGCATCTTGCTTAGCGAACAGATATTTCAACGCTGAGTGATCTATGAAAACAACTTTTTTTAAAAGAACGAGATATGATTGAAATTTATCGAACGCGAAAACTATGGCAAGTAGTTCTTTCTCAATAACCGTATAATTATGTTGTGCGTTGTTTAGAGTTTTGCTGGCGAAATGGATAGGACGGAAATGCTTTCCTTCGCGTTACAACAAAATCGCTTGCATCGCACATAAGTTCAAACGGTTGCGACCAATCTGGTAAAACCATAATCACCGCATTTGTTAACTTTTCTTTGAGTGTTTCATATACCTTGATGCATTCTTCATTGAAATCAAAGACTGAATCTTTCTCAAGAAGTTTCGTCATCGGACGGGATATTTTAGAAAAATCTTTGATAAATTGCGGTAGAATCTCGCATGTCCAAAAAAACTTATAACGGCTTTGACGATAGTGGGCGGTGGTAGTTTGGCTATTACATCAATTTTTTCCTTGTCGACCTCTTATGCTGCACTAGAGACTTCGTGACCAAGCATAATTTCTTTTGGCACCATGAAATGACATTTTCCTAGTTAAGCACAAGATGGCCTTGTTTGCATCGGATGAGCATTTGTTCAAGGTTTGTAAGATAGGAATCGAACGAATTTCCAAATACTGAAAGTCATCCATGAAAACTTCCATGGAGATTTCCAGCATGTCTTAAAAGATGGCGATCATGCACCTTTGAAAGGTTGCTGGTGCATTGAAAAGACCAAAAGGCATACGTGTGTAAGCATAGGTTCCATAGGGACAAGTGAATGTGGTCTTTTCCTGATCGGCAGGTTTAATTGGGATCTGAAAATATCCGAAAAATCCATCGAGAAAACAAAAGAATTTTTCCCCGCTAGTCTTTCTAGCATTTGATCCATGAAAGGTAGAGGAAAATGATCCTTTTGGGTGGCTTCGTTTAATTTGCGGTAATTAATACATACACGCCAACTGGTCACAGTTCTTGTAGGAACAAGTTCATTCTTTTCGTTTGTCATAACGGTCATTCATTCTTTTTTAGGTACACAGTGTACAAGACTTACCCAAGGACTATCTTCGATAGGGTAGATGATACCGACATCAAGAAGTTTGATAATCTCTTTTTCACAACTTCTTTCATGTGTAGGTTAAGTCGACGTTGTCTTTGAATGACGGGTTTAGCATCGTCTTCAAAGTTGATCTTGTGTTTGCAGAAAGATGGGCTAATACCCGAAATATTAGACGTTTTCCAAGCAAACGCTTCTTTGTGATTTTTAAGAACAAAAACAAGACGTTTCTTCTCATCAGCTTTAAGCAGAGCGGATATGATTACTGGAAGAAGAAAATCATTTTTTAGGAAAGCATATTCGAGATGTTTGGGTAGAGGTTTCATCTCAAGATCGATTGGTGGCTCTTGGATAGAAGTCTTGATTCTTAATTGCTCATCAAGAGGCAATTCCTCAAAATTGTAATTGACTTCTTCCTCTTTCTCAGGAATTTCTTCGGCATCAATAGCCATGAATTCTTTGAATTCTTTGTCGAGAGGTGTTTCATTAATCTTTTTGATGTACTCAGGAATGGTTCAGAATCATTTAGCAATGCATCCAACTCCTCTTTGGTTACTTCATCAATAACATCCATGCGGCAACATGTGTCACCATTGGAATGAGAATGTTGCATAGCTTTGTCGATTAGAAAAGTGATTCTAACATAGGTTGAGTTCTTTGTTTTTAACATGGATAATAGCATCGGCGGTGTGCAGAAATGGTCTTCCTAAAATGAGAGGGACTTTATTATCTTCCTCTATTTCCAAGATTACGAAATCTACCGGGAATATGAAATTTCCCACTTGGACGAACATCTTCTCAGCAACTCCCATAGGATATTGGTAAGTATGATTGGCTAAGCGGATACTCATCCTTGTAGGTTTCAAGGTATTCACGAATAGTGATGCGTATAGCAAATATGGCATGAGGTTGATGCTTGCGCCAAGATCGGCCAAGGCTAGACATTCAAGCGAGTTCGCAAATGTACACAAAATCAGAAAGCTTCCTGGGTCACCTAATTTAGACGGGAGCTTATTTTGAACGATGGCAGAGCATTCTTCATTCAAGAAGGCAGCAGAGATTTGCTCCATCTTACTTTTGTTGCTCACGAGATCTTTAAAGAACTTCTCGTAATTAGGCATGCTGGCTAGGACGTCAACGAGGGGTACGTTGATTTTAATCATATCTATGAATTTGGCATAATGCTCTTTCATCTTTTCTTTGCGTAGGCGTTGAGGGTATGGAACTTTTGGTTTATACGCCTTAAGCGGTGGTTGATCGGATTTATTTGGCTTAGAAGAAGACGGCCCTTCCTCTTCTTCGGCTTCGCCAGCCTCATCATCACTATCATCGTGGATGATAGTGGGTTTGTCATTCAGGTTTACTGGTGGATCATAGGTTCTACCACTGCTTGTGAATACATCATTTACATGCTTATTTCGGGCAGGTGGTGGACAGTAAGGCTGGTCATTTGATCCAGAGGGTTTCAGGTTGGTTTAGGTGTTACTTGGAAGTGAACCAGTCGGTCTGGTGGAACGTTGGCCGAAGAGTCAACCAAATTTGGTTTCAAGGTCTTGAATCGCAGCTTGGTGATTCTTTTGTCCTTGTTCGACTTTGGTTTTGAGATTGAAGAATTGGTTTCTGACGAACTCATTAGATGATTTTTGAGCGACCATGAATTCTCGAATGGTTTTTTTTGAAATCGGTTTCCTCGAGTTTCTTTTCGGGTGTTGGTGGAGTGGGACGGTCATCATCACAGGGTTGTGAGTGACGGTTGTCATCTCTTGGTTGATGGTCACACCAATTTCTGAAATTCCTACCATAATAGTTTCCTCGATATCCTCCTCCTCGATATCCTCCGTAGATATAGTTAACTTCTTCTTTGGGTCCTCTCATCAATTTGTCATCACACTCTGATGAGGGGTGAGGTCCTCCACATTTGTTGCATCCGTCTCGCATTTCCTTCATTCCTTCTTTGATGTCTTTGAATTGCGAGTCAATCTAGGTTGTTAATGCCTCCATCTTTTCCATGAGCTTGAAGTTGTCGCTACCTTCCGCAAAAGCAACGGTTTCTCAGAGGTTTGGCTTGGATATCCTTTGACCAATCGAGTTTCAATAGTACTCAGTCTTCGAGCAATTGATAGGCCTTATTAGGGGTCTTATAGAGAAAATTCCTCTGGCATCAAGGATGGCTTGTGTGACATCTTCAAGACCATGGTAGATGATTTGGATGATGGTTCCTCGTCCTAAACAATGTCCATGACAACTACGAAGTAAATCCTTCAAACGAAGCCAAGCTTCAACAAGCGATTCGTGTGGATTTTAGGTGAAACCTCGAATTTCACCCATAAGTTGATCAAACATTGCAGGTGGAAAGAATCTACTCACAAAAGCTTGCCTCATCTCTTCCCAAGTAGTGATAACACCGGGACTCAATTCGTTGTACCAAACTTTTGCTTCTCTGGAAAGAGATGATGGAAAAAGTTTGAGTTTGATGTAGTCCACGTTGGTGTTGCCATATCAGAACATACCAAAAATCTCGATGAATTCGGCGATGTGCTTATGCGGATCGGCCCACGCATGGCCATCGAATTGGCAGTCTTTGATCATTAAAAGGTGATGTCCTTTCATGTTGAAATTGTCTCCAAGTTCAACCGGAACAATAGCGGACGCAGATGTCGGTACTACGGCTCGGTTGTTTCCCCACATGGGTTGATCGTCGGCCATTGGAAATGTTAGATCAAGGAATGAGTTGTAAACGACTTCGGCTTCGCAAAGGGTTTCGAAAGGTTGATATTTGATTTTAGGAACTTGGTGTTCTAAAGGAATAAATTGGTTTCGTTTCTGAGCTTTCTTTTTGGTTTGGTGAATAAAACGTTCGGGTTCCAAACAAGGGCTAATTGGTTCTTCTCTCGATGAACGGGTGTTCGTACAAGGGTAAAACACAACTAAGAAAGGTTTCGAGTAAGTCTCAGTTTAGGTGAAAAAGAAAAGGTAACAAAAAAAATATTTATTTAAGGTCAGAGAGATCCAGACGCGCGGTCTGGGCTTCCAGCCGTTCGTCTGGACAAATTTGGGTGAGATGCAAGCGTCGGGCCAGATGGCTGCTGGCTCGAACTGCAAGGCTCAATGTGATTTCTGGGTTCGAGAGAAAAGAGACGGGCGGCCACACGGTTACTGGGTTTCTTGGCGACACATACGAGCAAGTGTACTCGTCTGTTAGTAGCAAGAGGTTTGAATGGTAAGCCGGGATCATTCGCGGGGATTTTTACGTAATTAATGATGTTTAAGAAATGAGCAATAAACTAACTAGCAAGAAAATAACAATAATAACGAAGATTCAAATAATTAAAACTATACTTGATTGGACTAGTTTAGATAATCCGATTTGCAATATTGTGATAAACACTTTACAAGATGATTATGATAATTAGGTGGTGATCTAATCTATTGTTCTTAAGACGCTCGATCCTCGTCAAGATGTAAAATGATAAAAACAAGCTTTAAGTTCAATAACTCAATTCAAGAACAATTCAATTTTAATAAGTTTGATTCGCGGTTCGTTTCACAAACATGTTAACACCCACAATTATGCCTCTTGTTAGATCAAATCACTTAAGAAATGGTCAATACAAAAGGTAGCCAATCATAGACAAAAGGCCACAATTGATTGTTAAAAATAACCCTTTCGACCTATGAAACTTTTAACAACCAATCCAATTTTATATAACAATGTAAACATAGATGGATCTTAGAACTAGCTTTTGAATTAAAACATGTTATCACAATCAAAAGCAAGTCTTCATATCACAAACATTATCCAATCAAGTGTACAAAGGCACTAGCCACTCATAGCAAACAAAGACATAAACTCATAAACTTTAATACCAAGGGTGATTACGGTCCGAAAACCGGACCGAACCGAAACCGAATTTGTCCAAAATACTGGACCGAGGACCGGACCGAAATGGTCCAGTCTGGTCTGGGTCGGTCCAGTCCGGTTCAGTCTTTGGTCCAGTCAGATCCAACAAAGCATAATCACTGGGTTTTTTGTAAGACCAGACCGGACCGATAAGACTGGCGACCGAATTTAAGGAAAAACATGGACCGAGGACCGGACCGAAATATGTTCGATCCGGTCCGGTCGACGGTCCAATATGCTTAGCCTTATTTAGTACTAGAAAATATGATTAAAAGGTCTTACAAAGATTATAATAAGATTATAAAGGATGAGGCTTTGATTCCGTAAGAATTGGTGATGATTCTTTTATGTTATTGACCTTCAAATTACGTCTTCTTGTTCCTTCTAGCTTCTATGATTTTTCTAGGATTTTAGGACAAGGATTTGGCTTTAAGAGAGAGTGGAGAGGGCTTGGAATGATTAGTAGAGAGAATGATGAAGGTGTGTGCGAAAACAATGGCTGGTCCTATTTGTACTAGTACCAAGCCATTGGGGTATTAAATGATGTAATTGGGGCCTAAGGGTTGTCAAATTCCAGAAAAATGAAGTCTAGAAGGATTTTGATAGTTCTTGCTTCATTATACAAAACTTGGAAAAACAGAAATCCATCCAGACTCACGTATGGATAGCCAGGCCGCGCGGCTGGATTGATTTGTTAGTCTCGGGTCAAAAGTCCGCGAGCTTGGGTCGCGAGTCTGGATGCATTTTTGTCACACCCCCAAATTTCACTACAGCGGAAGACTGAATTTGGGATTGTGACTTCATGGCGTGAAGAGGACTTGATACGAGAGATAGACCTCTACATGCCAATATAC
>BQNB010058592.1:3579-37695 GCA_026074375.1 Tanacetum coccineum | reverse complement strand
TTCATGAAGTAATACCCCAATTTAGCTTTCGCTGCTATATGTCAAATAAGGAGGTGTTACACGTCTACCCAACCCCTCACATGAAATTCCCTAGTAACGTGATACGTTATAGTTTAAATGATAAGATTTTATCATTTTAAGTTTCTTCAAAAGCTAGTGGATGATAAATTATGTTAAATATATAACATAATTATTTTATAGTGTTTCGATCGACAAATGTTAACGACAATTGTGTCGGGTTTTAATAAAATTGAGTCTTATAATATTTAAATATATTTTTATAATTAATATAAAAATATTACATTTTATACCCTTAAGAATATGAAAATGACAATATATACCCTTGGTATATATTAATTTACAATTTTAACCTTTTACTTTATATATTTAAACATTTAAACCCTTAACTTTAGAGTTTGACAAGATAAACCCCTGAAGTTTAACTTTAGGATAATTACATTTTTGGCCCGAAGTTTTAATAATTTCAAAAGTTACAATATATACCCTTATGCATGAAATGTTTTGCGTTTTAGTCCAAATTCCATAATATTTGTATTTTTGATCTCAAAAATCAATTTTGCAGCTTATAGCTTATTACTATAAGCTAAAATAAGTAAGTTTTATGAGCTTGTAGCTTATGAAAAGAGCTTATGAGCTTAAAAATCCAAAATGGGCACGTTTGGTTTAGAAACAATAACCCGATGGGTTAGGGCTTTTAGGATTAGTTTTAATGATTATAAAAGTGATAAGTAAGCTTATAGAAATAGCTTATTACAACATCTTATAGCTTTTAGCTTAGGGGTTAGAAAAATGGCTTTTAGGGTTATTTAGGGCACGGTTTGGTTTAGGAAAACCAAACAAATGGTTTTATGGTTCAAGGCTTATACAAGAAGCTTATACATGATCTAATAGAGCTTATTAAGGATTTAAAACAAGATAAGAGCTTATGGAACAAGGTGAAGACTTACTAGAGCTTGAAATGGGTCGAAATTGCTTATTATAACTTGAAAACCTGGAGATGAACTCAAGAACTTCTTTCCTTCTTAACTTTGACTTCTACTTAGCTTAATCTTCCTTACTTCTCTTCTATTTCTTGGCTAGATCATAGTTTTGAGGTTGTGTTTAGTTTGAACGGTGAGTTGTGATAGTTTGCATGTATGCGTGTATATATAGTGCAAAAGGAAGAGTAGGGACCAAGTTTAGAAGAAGTGGTGACCAAGTAGACTTGGAGTGGTGGCCAAGACTAGCTAGGTGTGACTAACGAGAGCTAGGAGGTAGCATGGAGAGGTGTATGGAGGTGAGAGGGGCACAGCTAACCAAGGAGGTGACAAGGGCTTTGCTTGGAGCTTAAGGGTGCAAGTAGCTTACAAGGAGGTGGTGAGGTGGCGAGGTGCTTAATCTTGGAGCTCAAGGGTGGTGACAAGGTGGTGATGGAGGTGCTTAGCAAGGTGGTTACCATGTTGGAAGGGTGGTAGCTAGGTTCAAACTTGGTTTGAGCTAGTTAGGGGGTGACGAGTTCATTAGGTTTTTCGGGTTAGGGTTTTAGTTTTTAGGACGATTAGGGGCTGAAATGGAGGGAAAGAATGTTTAAATATAGTGCTTAGGGAAGTTGTAATTCATGCCTAAAAGATATTACGAAATGCCTTAAGATTTTAGAGGGAAATAAGCTAGTTTGTATTCTATGCTTTGTCGAATTATACAATGAGCTCAAATGAGTTATACTAGGGTTTATGTGGGATTTATATTCAAATATTATACATAGATAACTTGTACACTTGTCTTATAAGCTTGAACATTTGTATTATATGTAAACATTACATATAGTTAGGGTTTGATATAAACGTTAACATTAAAATCCGTTTTTGATATAATGTTATGGAAAGTACGTTAAATGGATAACGTATGATAAAATGGTGATTAAAACATATTGCTTGACATATTATAACGTTTACTTGCTATAAAGGTTGATGAAATTGGCATTGGTGGTTGCGTGAGCTCGTTTACTTTGATAATGTAAGTTACGTTACATTATCGATGGAATAAAGAAAAAATATTCCCGTGAAAATGGTTGCATCTAATTTAATAGATGGAAATTACACTGAGGAAAATTGCATCTAATTTAATAGATGGATAATTACATAGATGAAAATTGTGGGTTGTTATAGTCTCCCAACCTTAATAGAAATCTCGTCTCGAGATTTTGTTGGATGTTGGAGTGATGTTTGGAAATAGATGTGGATATTTGGCACGAATTTGATCTTCGCGTTCCCACGTAAATTTTGGTCCTCTTTTAGAGTTCCATCTTACTTTGACTATAGGGATGCGACTTTGTCTCAGTTGTTTGACCTCTCGGTCCATAATCTCTATGGGTTCTTCAACAAAATTGAGTTTGTCATCGGGCCAAAGCTCTTTCATTGGAATGACAAGGGATTCGTCAGATATGCATTTCTTTAAATTAGAAACGTGGAAGGTACTGTGGACATTATTGAGTTCTTCAGGAAGCTCAAGTCTGTATGCCACTGGGCCAATCCTAGCAAGGATCTTAAATGGTCCAATGTACCAGGGGTTAAGCTTTCCTCGCTTTCCAAATTGGATGACACCTTTCTGAGGTGACACTTTTAACATAACACGGTCTCCAACTTGGAATTCCAAAGGCTTTTGCCTTATATTGCCATAACTCCTTTTTTGGTCTCTTGCAGTTTGCAAGCGTTGTCGAATTTGTACTATCTTTTTGGTGGTTTCATGGATTATCTCTGGTCCCGTGAGTTGGACATCTCTAACTTCGGCCCATCAAACAGGTGATCGACACTTTCGACCAAAATGTGCCTCGAATGGTGCTGCCTTAATACTGGCATGATAATTGTTATTGTAAGAAAATTCTACCAGTGGTAAGTGTCTCTCCCATTGTTTTCCAAAATCTATAACACAGGCTCGAAGCATGTCTTCGAGTGTTTGTATGGTTCTTTCACTTTGTCCATCAGTTTGGGATGATATGTCATACTCATGTCTAATTGAGTACCCAAAGCACTATGCATTGACTGCCAGAATCTGGATGTGAAATGACTGTCATGATCCGAGATGATGGATATCGGCACTCCATGCCGTGTGACTATTTCCTTTATATACAATCTTGTAAGGGTTTCCATACTATTGGTCTCTTTGATGGGGATGAAATGTGCTGATTTGGTATGGCGGTCTACAATGACCTAAATTACGTCATGTTCGCTCGATGTTTTTGGTAGTTTTGTAACGAAGTCCATCATTATTCTTTCCCATTTTCATGTAGGAATCTTTAGTTGTATCAGCAAGATGGATGGCTTCTAACATTCTGCTTTAACTCTAGAGCATGTCAAACACTTGCCGACATATTCAGCGATGATTGCCTTCATGTTAGGCCACCAATAGAGTTTCTTTAGATCTTAATACATCTTGTCAGAACCTGGGTGAATGGAATACTTTCATTCATGGGACTCATGCATGATCAAGTCCCTCAAATCACCAAAGAGTGGTAACCAGCTTCGGTTCTTGATACAACAGGTTCCATCATGATGTATTTTAAATGCTTTGTCCATTCCTCATAAGTTCTCAACTTTGATGTTGTCTTCTTTGATCGCCTTAGTTTGGGCTTTGAGGGTTTGTGATGGTAAATTTGGGTGAAGGGTCATGACTAATGCTCTAACTCAGAGTGGTTCGATTTGTTCCTTTCAGCTCAAGGCATCTGCTACAACATTTGCCTTTCTAGGATGGTAACGAATCTCACAATCATAATCCGCGAGTAATTCTAGCCAGCGGCGTTGCCTCATGTTCAACTCTTTCTGATCAAGGATATGTTGAAGGCTTTTATAATAAGTGAACACAGTGCACTTTATGCCATACAGATATTGTCTCCAAATTTTAAGAGCGAACACTACTGCTCCTAATTCGAGGTCGTGTGTGGTATAGTTATCTTCATGAGGCTTAAGTTGTTGGGATGCATATGCAATAACTTTTTCTCTTTGCATTAACACTGCTCCTAGACCTTGATGTGATGCATCACAGTAAATAACAAAATCGTCATTTCCTTCTGGTAATGCTAAGATTGGAGCTTTACAAAGCTTCTGTTTTAGCAGTTGGAAGGCTGACTCTTGGTTTTCTCCCCAGATATACTTCTTGTTTTTCTGGGTTAATTCTGTCAAAGACTTTGCAATCTTCGAAAAATCTTTGATAAATCTCCGATAGTAGCCGGCAAGTCCTAAGAATTGGCGTACTTCTGTGGGTGTGGTAGGAGATGCCCAATTCTTAACTGCTTCAATCTTGGCGGGGTCAACGTGAATTCCTTGACTGTCAATCACGTGCCCGAGAAATTGCACGATACTGATCCAGAAATCACATTTGGAGAACTTGGCATACAATTTCTCCTTTTTGAGTAATTCCAAGATTATTCTCAGGTGATCTGCGTGTTCTTCTTTGTTACGGGAGTAGATAAGAATATCATCAATGAACACTATCACAAATTTATCCAAGTATGGTTTGCACACACGGTTCATGAGATCCATGAATACAGCATGCGCGTTAGTTAAACCAAATGGCATCACTTGAAATTCATAGTGTATGTACCTCGTTCTGAAAGCAGTTTTGGGAATATCTTCATTCCTTACTCTCAGTTGATGATAGCCTGATCTTAAGTCGATTTTCGAGTAGACACTCGAACCTTGAAGTTGGTCGAATAAGTCATCGATCCTGGGTAATGGATAACGATTCTTTACAGTAAGTTTATTCAACTCCCGGTAATCGATACACATTCTGAAAGATCCGTCTTTCTTTTTAACAAATAAGACAGGAGCTCCCCAAGGCGAAGTACTTGGTCGAATAAAACCTCTGTCTGCTAATTCTTGAAGTTGGTTCGATAGTTCTTGCATTTCTGAAGGAGCTAATCTATAAGGTGCTTGGGCTACAAGTGTCGCTCTTGGAATTAGATCGATTTGGAATTCTACTTGGCGAACGGGAGGAAGGCCAGGTAGATCTTCAGGAAAAACTTCTGGGAATTCTCTGACCACTGGGATATCTTCTAGTCTTTTCTCGTCTGACTTCTTCTCCATTACTTGGATTATGAAAACTTGACAACCTCGGGATATATACCTTTTGGTTTTTATACAGGATATGAAACTTAGTCGGGTTTTACTTTGATCACCTCGGATGATCAAAGTTTCACCGTTAATTGGGATGTGGATGACTTTCACATCACAAATAATTCTAGCATGATACTTGGATAATCAATCCATACCAATGACGATGTCAAAACTACCGAGTTTAATTAGCATAAGATCAATTTCAAAAGGCTGATTTAACAGAATTAGAGTGCAACTCTGGATAACGGTATTAGTGCCTACTAAGTTTCCATTGGCCATTTCAATATCGTAAGTGGTATATAGTGTAATTAGTGGGATATTAAGCATAGAAGCAAGAGTTATGGATACAAAACTTTTATCTACTCTGGAATCGTATAATACTCTAGCTAGATGTTGGTTTAGAAGGAACATACCCGTGACTACGTTCGGGTCTCGGTGAGTGTTCTTATCCCTCAGCAAGTATGCTTTTCCGTGGGCACTGTTGTTTGCCTTTAAGCACTGATAATTGTAATGCCCTTTTTCTCCACACGCATGACAAATTACTGATACTGGTTGCTGATTGCTTCCAGTGGCTGTTCCTTTGTTTTTGTAGTTTCTGGTCAGATGACCCACCCTGCTGCAAGTCTAACACTTGACAGTGCAAGGTCCTATGTGATGTAAAGTGCATTTCTTACACAAAGGAAGGCTTCCAGTATACCTACAGTTTTCAGTTGGGGTGGCAGCATAAGACTTGAAGGTTTCCTGTCTTTTATTCTGCTATTGGTGGTAATCATTGTTGCGGTTGTTATGGTTGTTTTAATAGTTGTTGATGCGATTATTGGGGTAGTTGTTGTTGTTAGTGGTGTTCCTTCTATCATCAAACTTTCATTTGTGATCATTGATTCCGTGCATAGAGTTATGCTTTGTTACCTGATCCATCAACCTCTGAGTTATGGTAATGGCTTCCTCCAAAGTTTGAGGCTTTGAGGTGGTAACATTTCCTTCAATACTTCTGGGTAATCCTCCGATGAAAACTTCTATGAGTTTCTCGGTGTTTGGTACCATGTTTGGGCATAAGACTGCTAATTCCTGGAATCTTCTAACGTAAGTTTTAAGATCATTTCCTTTTACAGTCAGATTGTAAAATTCATCTTCCATTTTTCTGACTTTAGTTTGAGGACAATACTTATTTGTTAAGAGCCTTTTTAACTCAGTTTAGGTGATCTTGTTAGCTTGTTCTATTCCAATAGGTTGGGCGTATGCATTCCACCAGGATAAGGCATCATCAGTCAGGGTACCAGTAGCAAATGTCACTTTGTTTTCCTCGGCACAGTTGCTACGGGAAAATACTGATTTAGTCTGTTCAAACCAGCGAATGAGGCCAACTACTCTTTCCATACTATTAAAGTAGAAAGGTTGACAACTTATGAACTCTTTATAGTTTCCCTTTCTTGCTATAGGAGTTCTAGTAGGTCCGGTGTTCCTATTGGGATTGTTAGTACTTGCCATTGTTGTAGCTTGTGCTTCCAGAGCTGCAGCAACACGGTCATGAACTAGTTTCCTGATGGTAGCCTAAGTCATGGCTGGTGCTTCAGATATTGATGTCCTTTTGGGAGGCATTCTATCAACATAAAACAACACGTAATAAGAATGATATCACAAGTCTTTCCTTAAAATGCTTAAAGTTCAAAAATAAACATTGTCATAATAGTGATATCATTGATACTTATTTAATATGAATTATAACAAGCATCAAACTTATTAGTTCATTTTCTAGGGGTCACGGTATGATTCCTAATGATAATTAACTTTGTGGAGATAAACTTATAAAAAGGATAGTCTAGAGATGGTAGTTAGTTAATTTAACTGGTAATGAAGATTCTAATGATGAAGACGGAGATGAGAGATCGTAATATAGAATATAGGATGAGTATGAAGCAATGAAGTACAACGGGATCACCATTATATTATATCATGAACAACTTTCCTTTGTACTATATATGGTCAAAATTTGACAAGTGTCGTTATTTATACCACACATCCCGTGGCTAGGTTCTAACAAAAACTATAACTAGTATCTAATATAGTAGTCTGATGGTCCTTCCTAGCTATTCTTGTGTTCATAGATTGCATCCAGAAGACTTTCCTTATCTGCTTGGTGATGAACCTGGATATCTTCGATGATTTGTTCTAGATTAGCAATCCTGAAGCGAGCTAGAGCAATCTTGCTGTTATTTCCCATTTGCTTTCTTTGAAGTTTAGCAATTTGAGTACATGCCTCTTGGAGTTCAGTTTCTAGATTGTCAAAATCTTGTTGTATGATCACCCGACCTTTTCCAAGACCTTCTATTTTGTCTTCCATGTGCTTAATGTGGTCAAGAGAGAGCTCATCTAGGTGATTAAAAATTTCCTCAATTTGTTCCTTGTGACGTTCCAAACTTGTCTTACGAGAGCTTTCTCCCATCTCAAATACTTAAGGTAGGACAGAAGTAGAGGAGGATGATCGATCACGGCCTCGTTTCTTATGTGGCAATAATTCCTCAGGAAGAAAGAATTCTTGAGAATTAAACATTGGCGATAGCATTGGAGATGGAGGCACAATAGTTGGCGGTGGAATAGGTGATTCTTTAGCATAATATGCTTGCACGACCTTCATATAGGGGTCATCATGAAAAAGTGAAATAGTTGGTGAAGCTATTGGAACTAAACCAAATGAGTTATTTGAAGAGCTAGAATAAGTATTTCCCGGTGAAGTTGGGGAATAATCCAGGGAAGCCGGGATATAGTCTGGAAAGTTAGAGGAGAAAGCATCATTAATATTGGAAGTAGGGTGGTTGGGAGAAGACGTCACTCTGTTAACAACCCAGCGGTAAATAACATAAGTTATTTTTATAATAGTATAATAGTTATGTATCTTTACATACTATTTGGGAGATAAAGTGGCACGGATGACTTTCTTGGATGGAAAAAGAAAAGTAGTTATAGTTAAGGTTTCAACTGGTTCTTGTATCCGTGGTCTTGATACCAATCTTTATACACCCCCATTTTGACAAATATAGCAGCAGAAGCTAATCTGGGGTATTACTTCATAGTACAACAGACATAATCATAGAAAATGACTCATAAAGAGACGTTTTTGGAAAATTTAGTTATCATTCATTTATTCATCAGAGTTTTACAAAAAGAGAGGTCCCAAAAATAGAACATAAAGTTTGAATGATTAATAGTTTAGCCATTTTCAAGTCCGTGCCCACTCCGAGTGATATGTTGCTTAATAACTGAGATAAACATGCTAAAAGATAACACAATGGTTGAGTGAAATTCATAGGTTTATGATAAATAGTTTGAATACAAGTCATCATAACAGTGGGTTACGTTGTTATACACCCATAATAGTAATAATTGCAATGTAGATACAATTATCATAGAAAACAGTATTATTGCCCTAAGCTCATGACACCGAAGCCTTGAGATAATCAATAATCACAAGTAGTTGCCCCAACGGGTGCCTTTGCCAAACACCCGCATAGTTTATTCAAATGAAGTGTGTTTGGTTACCAAAGTACAAGTATACCAACGGGGGTGTTCAGTCCCAAATAGATCTATTCACAGCATTCGCGCTTACTCTGAAAAGTAATTAACGGTACATGATAGTGGGTTCTTAATGGAAAAAGTAGGGACTTATGCAATAATATATCAAGATAGCATATAGTTGGAAAAACACTTGTATTCATGGTTTATAACATGTATCCCCCCCCCCCCCCCCCCCCCCCATCGCGGTTTATGAATACATTTCAAGATTAAAATGCGAGGCTTATGAACTCACCTTAACAGGGAAATCTGATTGATGGCAAAAGTAAATCAATGAAATACGTCTGTATGGTAGTACAATGTTATCTACCTGGGCGGGAAAGTTCAGTATAATTGAAAGTAAAATGGCTTCAACATGCAACCTGCGTAATATGTCAAGTCTTAGTTGATGTTTATATTTCAAAGCTTTATTTCTAAGGTTTTTAACATGACGTTAATTTGTTATTAGTTTTATGGAAATATTGTATCACTGGTGGGATATCATTAATTCAGAGGTCATCTAGTAACGTTTGAGGAGACCAGGACACTTTAATCGTTAAATCCAGAAACTCGTAATATAACTTATACCCAAATGAAAACCCATCATATGAAATTCCTAGTAACGTGATACGTTGAGATTTAAGTTTCTTTTAGCTAGTCGTTGATAAATTAGTTAGATATATAACGTATTTGATTTATTAATGCGTCGATCGATGATTAATAACATAAAATGTGGTCGGATTTTATTAAAAATCGTGTCTTATTAATATTTATATATATTTTTATATTTATATAAAAATATTATATTTAATATTGTTACACACAGAATGCAAAAATTGGCAATATATCACTCGATTTATAAATTTTACAAATTTAGTCCCTTTTATATATAATAAAGTATATATAGTTTAAAATTTAATTTAGTACTTGGTAAATAGCCCCTCATAGTTATATCTTTGGAATAATGACATTTTCAGCCCCTCTAGTTATAAATTCAGAAAGTTATGGATATATACCCCTATGCATGGAAAATGTATCGTTTTTAGTCCAAAATCCATAATATTGATATTTTTGATTTAGAAATCAATTTTGCATTTTATAGCTTCTTGATCCCACGCCTTGATCGGTTCTTTACCTAGTAAAGTGTATGTTACCTTGGATGAATCCAAAATAACAATAGATGAGACTTTGTTTGATATCAAAGTGTATGCGAAATCTACACTTTGGATATCTAGAGGTATATATCAATGGATCAGTATCAAACAAAGAACAATGAATTAAAACTACAAACTGGCTTCAATTTATTGATAATAGAGTACTCTTGATTAGACTAGGTGTTATAACCTTGAATTATTACACATGTTCTTTCTATAGGATGTATTCTCTATCTCTTAAGCATAAGATATGTTAAACTTAACCTAGGATCTCCATTTTATACATTCACAAGGAGTCCTTTACAAGATAACTACCGGAACTTTAGATCATTTACAATTATATTCATAATACAAATCTTCCTAAAATATAAAAGATATACATTCCTTATTTATCTCTATGCATCCTTATCTCCAAGTCAGCAGCTTTGACATCAACAGTATTAATCTTTCTTCTAGCAGCTATAAACTAACACTGGCAGTACTAAGTTTGTCTGGCATAGTACTAACTCCATTAGTATGTTAGTATATTACCTTTGGCAGTATTAACTCTTGGTGAAGATTTATTCCAACAGTCTTCCCTAAACTTGTGATTTATCTTTAAATCCCAAGTTTCTTCTGGATTAAATCTTTTTGTCTTCTGATGATGATTCTTTCAAACACTCTTTTACTTCTGTACTTGTGATCTGATGAACTTTAGTAGTTCATATGCTTGTGTACTTTCATGATCAACCTACGAATCTTTATTCAACTCTTTGATATCATCTCTTGCACTTAGAGGGTATTTTTCTCTGTTGCATATGTACAACAATCCTATTTTGCATCAGCAGGAATATGAATCCACAATAAAATCACATTAACTCCAACTTATCAGATTATCTTCATGCCGATTTCTTCCATATTTCTTCTTCTTCATCAGGTCTCTAAATAAAGTATGCAGATTACCCAAAGCATCAAATCATATCCTTTCTGGTATTGGAGCACTTATCTGTCTTTGGTACTAACCTGTATAAGTCATAACATCTTGTCTATCAAAGTCTTCAAGCATCTCACTTAAAATCTTATAGTTCTTGGAACTGCCATCTCCTCTAAAGATTTGATAATACATGAAATTCTGTCAGAACACAAGTCTTCCAATCTACAATTGGATATTTTGTAGATAGAGATTCAACATCTTCTACAAACTCTTCTCTTGATCTATGTCTATTATCCTTGAGATTTTTCCTTTCCTTCTCAGTTTCTTACTGCTCCATCTTTTGTCTCTGAACTGTACCTCTTGAGCTTTTTCTAGGAAGTGATTTATTTTTTTTTGGCTCCAGATTCTTGTAGACCACTTCTTCATTTCCTTTTGTGTATCAACATTCTTTTTCTTAAATCTTTCAGGAGAACTGCATCTTTTTTCATCTTCCATGCTCCATAGGCTTTAATATGTTGGGTTAAAATCCCAAACTTTTACAAAGATTGGCTAATATCATATAAGGACATTCCTTAAAGTCACTAATATTGTTAGTTTCCCTGATCTTCAAGTATTTAACCATTTCCCCTTGCTGGGCAAACTTGTCTTTGGTTTCATTTTTGAGCATGATACCTTATGGACTGAGGATATTCCAATCTATCTCCTTAGTTGTCTTGCCTTCAGTTGTAGCTCTTTTCTCCTTCCTCTTCATTCTACTGTCTAGCAATTTCTTCATCCCTTGCAATCTGTGCCCTTTGTTCTTCATCCATTTGTTCTTGCAGTCTGATGGCTTCAGCAAAACTCAACCTTTCTTGTTCAAGCGCTGTTTAGATTCTTCTTTGGGCTCAGGCTCTGTCATTATTGCTTTTCCCTTGTCTTTTCTTGTCCTTTCCTCTTCACTCCTTCTTCTGTAAGTAACAGTTCTTCCAGCAGTACTAATATTTTCCTCAGCAGTACTAACCACTAGAACTTCACTAGCAGTACCTTTTGTTGCTCCAGCAGTACTAACTTCAGAATTCCCTTTCTCACTGCTTCCTTGATCTTGAATGACTTCAGTGGGAGTCACTTCTTGAATAATAGGTTCAGTTTCAGTGCTTGCTTTGCCTTGAACCTCTACATCAGATTTCATCCCCTGTTTGGAAGAATCATTTCTTCACATGTTTATCATCATTCAGAAAGGTAACCTTGCTCTTTTCCTTGATTTCCC
Source organism: Tanacetum coccineum (assembly GCA_026074375.1). Lineage (NCBI taxonomy): Eukaryota > Viridiplantae > Streptophyta > Magnoliopsida > Asterales > Asteraceae > Tanacetum > Tanacetum coccineum. The sequence goes on along the minus strand of BQNB010058592.1, from coordinate 25,725 downwards.
AGTCTTGACTTGAAACTCTAACTTCTTTACCCTTAGAATGAGCTTAGTGACAGCAGCACTGTAAGTTAGCTTGGTCTTCTTCAAATCATCCTCCAAAACGCCAATTCTCTCAGAGAGTTTGGTAACCAAATTCGTCAATTCAATGAGTTTCAAACTACCCTCATCACTTCCATGTGAGTGAACAACATGGAGAGGTGAGTCATGGGGTGTAGGAATATGTTGTTCTGTTTCAGGTGATGGTTGTGTTGGTTGTGTTGGAGATGGGAATGATACAGCAGTAGTGGTATGATCAGGTGAGTGTTCAGTTGAAGGTGCAGGTGAGTGTGAAGGTGAAGATGTGATTCTTGAAGGTGAAGTGGAAGGTTCAGAAACATTTAGCATAGCTAGGAATAAAAACAACTTCTGGGCTGAATATTCCCATTGTAGGCTCTCACTTTTGGTGAAAACTTTGATGCTAAGAGGAGGGGCATAGGATATGTTCCTTGAGTGTTGTTGAAGTTGTTTCCTCTGATATGCTAAGCATATTGAATTGAACCTAGGGTACATTAAAAACTTATGGGGGGCTTGGAAATATTGGATACACTCAATTATGCTCAAATCCTAGTAAAATTTAACATTGCCTCCTATGGTAACTAATCAGATAACATCGATTGCAATGTTTCTACTCGACTGCTCCCATGTAGTCTTGAGGTGAAAAAAGAAACCCTCCATGAGGGTGAAAATGCACCCTTTGAAAAAGTTAAACTTATCTGATTTGTGGGAGATCCATGAAGTGCAACTGCTCAAAAATCTCCGAGTTGGTATAGAAGTAATACTATCATGATCATCCACTTGAGATGTCTTCTGAAAGGATGCTTCAGTGATTGTCTTATGTGACCATCAATGATAGCAGTAAGCTGGACTTCTCCATTATCATCATTAGTAGCTTCAGCAGTCCTCCAAAATTGTTTGATAAAAGAGATATAAACATCTGGCTTCTTTGTGAGTGCATAGCAAATGTGACTTCGATTTAGGAAATCATGACTTGATGAAACACTTCATAACTTCTGTAGATTTTTCTAATAAACGCATACCATGTTGTGCTTGGTCACAAAATTCCAAAATTTGCTCGAGTAAAAGTAGTGAGTAATTCATGTGCGGATATGATCGGTTATGAATAGAATGAAATGCTGGTGAAAGTTATTTGAGATTATATAGGATGATACGTAGAGATATGGTTGTGACCGACTTAAGAATGGAGTTTATCATGGATTAATCAAAGTTATATATAGAAGATCATGAAAAGTCCAATTGGTCTAACCCTATTCATAGGTATTTGGCGGAAATATCTCAACGGCTCTATTAATTAATGAAAAATTCTGTTAGGGCTCAAACAGTACTAACAGTCATCCAGCAGTACCAAATTTGGTCTAGCAGTACTAAAATAAGCCTAGCAGTATTAACTTCTCCACCAAAAGCAGTACAAACTCCAAATGTTTGTTCATTCAAAAATAAGTTTCACACAATTCTCTTTCTGTTTTGAAAGCTCACATTTAATCTCTCAATTCATTATTAACTCACTTTGCACTCTGTTGTTTTCACACATCTCGTCTTTCGGTTTTTAAAAGCTCACAATTCTCTCTATTCTTTTGACTTTACAAATTCACACAAGTATGTTTTTGGCAAACTACCTAGCCATTAACGGAATTTGAGAGTCTTTACCAATAGCCGTTTGCCTTGGGGACTTGCCAATGCTTTATTGTAAAAAACATGGTGCATTGTAAACCATATAGTTTTGGGTCAAAACTATCAACTATCAAAGTTTGAGAAGTTCTTTACATTAGCGTTTTGCTCTGGACTAGTCAATTCTTGATGTCTATAAGACATGGTGAACTGATGACCATTTGTTATGTGGTGTTAAAACCAACACTTGAAGAACAAACAACTATTCTCCTAAATATGCATCATTGAGTAAACCAATTTTCACACTTCATTATTTATCCTGAAAGAGTTAGCTCATGGCCAAGAAAAACATTAATCTAACATTTTTCTTGTTTAGCCAGTATTATTGTTACTAACAGGTATTAACAGTGGGACATAGAGATAACTGCTGTACTACTATAAGTATCAGTTTTGACATTCAGTATTAAATATAAACTAGCAGTACTAATTATGACTAGTAGTATTATTTTACAAAGAGATTAACAGTACTAACTTTATACATATTTACCAAAAACAAAACAAGCGATGGGAATTAGTGATTTAGCATTCCAATACTTGAGACCAAGTACTGAAATCTACCAGCATCAAAACCTTTTGTAAGAAGATCTGCTACATTATGTTCAGTGTCAATCTTAACCATTTGAATCAACTTTTTAGCATTGCAGTCTCTTATAAAATGATGCCTAATCTCTATATGTTTTGTTTTAGAATGTTGAACAGGATTTTCTATTATGCAGATAGTACTATTATTGTCAATATAAATAACAGTATTCATGAAATTGTACCCATAGTCCAGCAGTTGGTTTTGTATCCAGAGAACCTTGTCCTCAGCCATTTGCAGCCAACCTCCATATCAGGCCTCAGGTAGAAGTGGCAACCACAGTTTGTTTCTTGCATTGCCAAGAGATCAGCCTATTTCCCAAAAACTGACAACCTCTAGTGGTTGACTTCCTATCTTGTGTAGCTCCAGCATAGTCACTGTCAGTGTAAGCAACTAATTCCAATGGAGAATCCTTAGAATACCAAAGTCCTAAAGATGGTTTTCCTTTAAGGTATCTAAAGATTCTCTTAACAACTAAGAGATGGGATGTCTTTGGAGAAACCTGAAACCTTGCACATGCACAGACTGCAAACATGATATCTGGCCTGGATGCTGTAAGGTACATCAAAGATCCTATCATAGATCTGTAGAGATGTTCATCAATAGCATCTCCATCTTGAACCAAAGGCTTTTCCAAATCTGTTGGAGTAGAGGCAAATACTTAACCATAAGTGTAGTTGTACTTTCTCAAAATCTCATGGACATATATATCTTGACTGATAAAATGCCTTTCTTTTTTGTTGGACCTGTAAACCCAAAAATAAGGTAAGTTCTCCCATAGTAATCATTGAAAAACTTATCCTTCATAAGCTTCTCAAACTCATCACATAACTCCTTCTTTGTAGATCCAAAGATAATGTCATCCACATATATTTGAACAAGCAAGATATGTCCCTGTTTTCTCTTGATGAATAATGTTTGGTCAATCTTTCCTCTTTGAAAACCATTGCACAGAGAGTAAATTTGGCCATAGTGTCATACCAAGTCTGGGTGCTTGATTCATGCATATAATGCTTTTACTACCTTAAGACTTTATCAGGATGATCTGGATCTTCAAACCCTGGAGGTTGCATACATTAGACCTCCTCTTCAATCTAACCATATAGGAAAGCACTTTTTACATCCATTTGGTAGACCATAAATCCCATATAGGAAGCATAAGCCAGGAACAATCTTATGGCCTCAATTCTTGCCACAGATGCAAAGACTTCATCATAGTCTATGCCCTCTTCTTGAGTATGTCCTTGAGCAACAAGTCTTGCTTTGTTTCTGTTGACAATCCCCCTTTTATCTTTCTTGTTTCTGTATACCCACTTTGTACCAATTGCTCTATGAATCCTTTAGGTAAATCCAAAAGAATCCAGACCTTTTGCAGGTTTGAAATGAAGAAGTTCATCCTGCATAGCTTTCTACCATTGTGGATCATGAAGAGCTTTATAACTCTTTTTGGTTCTTCTGAGAGAGGAAACAAGCAAAAAGACATGTATGAAGGTCCTAATGAGTCTTTCCTTCATATATATCACTAAGAAATCCTTGTTCAGGGTAAGATGTTTTCATCCTTCTTGTTTGAACAAACAACTGCACATTACCAATCACATGCTTAATTGGGTGATCTTTGTGAATTCTTGTGTGAGGAGTGGTAGGTACTGCATACGATTGTGGAATGTTTCCCAATTCAATTCCTTGGACCTCCACCTGTGTGTCTTCAGATGCATGACTAGGTCCTACCAAGTCTTCAGGGGTAGCAGTAGTAACTTCAGGGACAGTAGTACTAACATCTCTACTACCAGTATTAACTTCTGGACTGGCAATATTAACTTGTTGATAAGCAGTACCATTATCCTTAAGACTGCTATCTTCAGGAGACTTTTCTGTAGATAAGCTCATCCCAAAGGAAGATTAGTACTGCCAGTTCATGTTAATGCTGGTATCACTAAAGGTTAATACTGCTAGTTTATACTTAGTGTTGCTAGTATGATTAATACTGCTTGTATACTTTTAATACTGCCAATAGAAGGAGTTACTACTGTTGGTTGCTACTGATTGGTTTTATTTGACGGTGAAGTAGAATTACTTGGGTACGTGTTTTATCATATCTCAAATGGCTTACAACATTTGGAGGTAACTTGTTTGTGTTTTCAATGTTGTGACGAAGACTTGTCAAAATCTAGCAAAGGTGTGTGATTTTTCTTATGGTGCTCAAAGCTCACATTTGCTATCACTTGGTATGTGTCTCAAAGAAGATGATGATTTTTGTCAAGAGGTTCCTATCTACTTATATTTCATAGATTTATTTATAAGTTTAACGTCACATGGATAGTACAAGATATAAGACACAAGTTTGGGTTATTCTACTTCTACATCAAGTTGGTTATACTTAGTTTTCTTCATCAATGATCATTACATAGAGCCTACAGAATTGAATATTCAAGAGATGGTTAACATATGGGTTTCAGGGGAAGCTTATTGTTAATATGTTTAACCATCTACATGCACCACTTGAGGGGAAGTGTTTCGTTACTACTGCTGATCATTATTACTACTGCTAGTTTATATTTCTAGTGATCAGATTCATTTTTCTTATTGTGCGTAATGGTGGACAATTTGAGTATTGAAAGGCTGGATTAGTAGTTGTGGTATATGATTTGTAGTTGTTATGATCCAAGTTGCATATCTTTAGAAGACCCCTATTCGATTATTACAAAAAGGGGAAGAAGATTACAGAGATATGATTTGCAGCTTATTATGTGTGGTGACATGTTCAAGGTTACAAAGGAAATCTGAATTAAGGGGAAGTTTTTGTTTCATTCAGGGAGATGATCACATCTCAACTTCAGGGGAAGCTTTGGCTTTATGATGAAGTTCGTACACGACTTTGTTTGTTTTGTCATCATCAAATAGGGGAATATTGTTGGGATTCTTGATTTGATGAGACAAAATAAATAAAAGAATGAAACAAAAGGATCAGAATCGTCATTAAAGAATTCTACAAGCTAGTGGAGAATTATTGAAGATTTAGTCAAAGATATCAAATGATGCAGATTCTGGAAAGATCTTCTTAAGAAGATAAAGATAACAGAAGATATTTCTTGATGTTTAAAAGATTTACTTGTTTATATCTTTATGTTAACTTCCTTTGTAAGTCATGATCTCTCTATATAAAGAGATCATAGACACATAGTTTTATGTACACAAAAGAAAAACGTGTGTGTATCTCAAAGGAGATGTAGACGTCTATAGTGGTGTGGTGTAGCCTCAAGGTAATCAAGGTTTTCCTTGATCCCTGTTACTGTTAGAGATAGGTAACTGTATTATTCTGATCAAATAATATTGAGGCTTGGTGGAAACGTATGGAAATAAAACCTTGTTTAAATAACATTGAATCATGTTCATTATATTCCGCTGCATTGTATCTATATTCTTTGTTATTTTTGTTAATCCTAGATATAAACGATCTCCATAGATCTCTTTGACTCTTATGGTAAAGCGTATTCTTTAAAGAGAGACCGTGACCACAAAGACAAAGATGAAGACTCTCTAGTTGGATCAGACCAATGGTTGAAGAAAAGGAAGACAAGCAAAGACGCTAAACCTCCAAAAGGCTCTAAATCAAAAAAGACTAAGTCAAGCTCATCCAAAGGCACCAAGTCTCAGCCAAAAACATCTGGCAAGTCTGTACAAGCAGAGGAACCAGTGTTTAAGACTGCAGACACCGAGATGCAACAAGATCAAGGAGGTGACTTGGGTAACACTAAGGATCAACCCAATGTCGAGGAAGCTTCTAAGCATGATTTTTTCAAGAAACCAGAAAGGCCCCCAACTCCTAATCGTGATTGGAATGCTGGCAAATAAATTGATTTCAGACCTCCTCAGACTTGGATCAACAAAATTACTAAAGCAGGAAAACCTCGTCTTACCTTCGATGAGCTGATGAGCACTCCCATCGACTTCTCATCATATGTCTTGAATAATCTGAAGATTAAGAATCAGCTTTCAATCTACTCAAAGGGACATGCAAAAGCCGAGTGGAACTCGAATATCATTTTGAAGAGTGTTATAATGCTGTTAATGATAAACTTAACTGGACGAACCCTGAAGGACACAAATATCCATTTGACCTCAGCAAGCCTCTACCATTAATTAAAGATCCAGGTCGTCAAGTAGTTCCTACTAACTACTTCATCAACAATGACCTCGAATATCTTAAAGGTAGAAGTTTAAGCAGGAAATATACAACTTCTACATCAAAAATCAAGGCTGCGAAGTATGATACTATTTAGGGCATAGAAGACATGGTGTCACACCTTGCAAAGGCGGAAACATGAGGCGTAACATCATGGATATCATCACAACAGAATGGTGTCAACAATAGAGAATCACTACATGCACAACTAAATATAAAAGACACGATGTGTCATGACAATACCGAAAACAAAAGAACGGCATCTTGTATTAATGAAAAGGGGTCTCATCAATACAAAGACAATGTATGAAGTAGGGTGGTTGGGAGAAGACGTCACTCTGTTAACAACCCAGCAGGTATTAACTTAAGTTATTTATACAATAGTATAATAGTTATGTATCTTTACATACTGTTTGGGAGATAAATTGGCACATAATACTTTCTTGGATGGAAAAAAAGTAGTTATAGTTAAGGTTTCAACCTTGTTCTCTATAACCGTGGCTCTTGATACCAATCTTTAACACCCCCATTTTGACAAATATAGCAGCGGAAGCTAATCTGGGGTATTACTTCATAGTACAACAGTCATAATCATAGAAAACGACTCATAAAGAGACGTTTTTGGAAAATTTAGTTATCATTCATTTATTCATCAGAGTTTTACAAAAAGAGAGGTCCCAAAATCTAGAAACATAAAGTTTGAATGATAACAGTTTAGCCATCTTCAAGTCCGTGCCACTCCGTGCCATATGTTGCTCAATTACTTGAGATAAACATGCTAAAAAGATAACACAATGGTTGAGTGAAATTCATAGGTTTATGATGAATAGTTAAATACAAGTCATCATAGATAGTGGGTTACGTTGTTATACTCCCATAAATAGTAATATTTGCAATGAGTACAATTATCATAGAAAACAGTATTATTGCCCTAAGCTCATGACACCGAAGCCTTGAGATAATAATAATCACAAGTAGTTGCCCTAACGGGTGCCTTTGCCAAACACCCGCATAGTTTATTCAAATGAAGTGCGTTTGGTTACCAAAAGTACAGGTATACCAACGGGGGAGTTCAGTCCCAAATAGATCTATTCACAGCATTCACGCTTACTCTGAAAAAGTAATTAACGGTACATGATAGTGGGTGCGTTAATGGAAACTAAATAAAAAAATAACAAAAATAAGAAGGGTTTAAGGGGGACTTATGCAATTAATATATCAAGATAGATATAGTTGAAAAACACTGCTATTACCTGATTTTATAACATGTATCCCCTCGCGGTTTTGAAACATTTCAAAGATTTAATAATGCGAGGCTATGAACTCACCTTAACAGGGAAAAATCTGATTGATGGCAAAGTAAATCAATGAAATACGTCTGTTATGGTAGTACTGTTATCTACTCTGGGAGGGAAAGTTCAAGTATAAATGAAAGTAAAAATGAGTCATCATGCAACCTGACCCGCTCATTTCGTTCAAGTTCTAGTTGATTGTTTATTTTCAAAGCTTTATTTCATAAGGTTTTAACATTGACGTTTAATTTAGTTATTAGGGTTTATGGAAATAGGTATCACGTTCGGGTATTCATAAAAAATTTTTTTTTTTTTAGAGGTCATTAGTAAACGTTTGAGAGCCAGGACACTTTAAATCGTAAATCCTTAAACTCGTAAAAACTTATACCCAAATGAACCATTCATATGAAATTCCTTAGTAAGTGAGACGTTATAGAGTTAAAGTTTCTTTATAGCTTTCTAGTCGATGATAAATTACGTTGATATATAACGTAATTGATTATAATGCGTCGATCACGATGATTATGAAACCATAAAGGTGTCGGATTTTAATTAATCGTGTCTTATAATATTTTATATATATTTTTTATAATTTATATAAAATATTTATATTTTATTATTTTTAAGAATGCTCAAATATGGCAATATATACACTCGATTTATAAACTTTTACAAAATTTAGTCCTTTATATATAAAGTATATATAATTTAAAACCTTTAACTTTAGAACTTGGCAAAACAGCCCCTCATAGTTATATCTTTGGAATAATGACATTTTCAGCCCCTCAAGTTAAAAATTTCAGAAAGTTATGATATATACCCCTATGCATGGAAAATGTATCGTTTTTAGTCCAAAATCCATAATATTGATATTTTTGATTTAGAAATCAATTTTGCATTTTATAGCTTCTTGATCCCACGCCTTGATCGGTTCTTTACCTAGTAATGTGTATGTTTCATTGGATGAATCCAAAAATAACAATAGTTGAGACTTTGTTTGTTATATCATAGTGTAGACGAAATCTTCACTTTGATACTCTGAGGTTATATATCAATGGAACAGAATCAAACAAAATAGCAACAAATGATAAAAACTACAAAACTGCTTCAATATTATTGATAAACGAGTACTATTGAGTAGTACTAGGTTATAAACCTGAATCTATTACAATCTTTCTCTAGGATGTATCTCTATCTCTTAAGCATAAGCATATGTTAAACCTTAACCTAGGATCTCCTTTTATACACCACAAGGAGTCCTTTACAAGATAACTACCGAACTTTTAGGATCAATTACAATTATATTCATAATACAAATCTTACTTAGAATTTTAAAAGATTATACATTCTATTTTATCTCTATTGAACTCCTTTATCTCCAAGTCAGCAGCTTTGACCATCAACAGTATTAACCTTTCTTACTAGCAGTATTAACTAACACTTGGCAGTACTAAGTTTGTACTGGCTTTCAAGTACTAACTCCATTAGTATTGTTAGTTATACCTTTGCAGTATTAACTCTTATGAAGATTTATTTCCAACAATCCTCCCCTAAACTTGTGATTTATCTTTAAATCCCAAGTTTCTTCTGGATTAAATCTTCTGTTCTTACGTGGGGATGATGATTCTTTTCAAACACTCTTCTACTTCTCGTTCTTGAGATCTGATGAACTTTGTAGTTTCGTATGTTGTGTACTTTCATGATCAACCTCTAATCTCTTATTCAACATCTTTGATATCATCTCTTAACTTAGAGGGTATTTCTTCTCTGTAAGCTTTGTACAACAAATCCTCATTTTTGCATCAGCAGTATTAATACCACAAAAATCACATTAACCTCCACTTATCAGATTATATTCATGCCGATTCTTCATATTTCATTTCTTCATCGGCTCAAATAAAGTATGCAGATCTTCCCCAAACGCATCAAATCTATACTTCTGTCGGTCTGGAGCACTTTATCTTTCTTTGACTAACCTGTATAAAGGTCCATAACATCTTGTCGATCAAAGTCTTCAAGATCCACTTAAAACCCTTATAGTTCTTGGAACTTGCCATCTCCTCTAATGATTTGAATTACATGAAAATTCTCTGTCAGAAAAAGTCTTCCAATCTACATTGGATATTTTGTAGATAGTGATCAACATCTTCTACAAATTCTTCTCTTGAAAACTTATGTCTAAGTATCCCTTGAGTTCTTCTTCTAGTTTCTTACTTTCCATCTTTTGGTCTCATTAACTGTACCTCTTGAGCTTATGTCTAGGAAGAGATTTATTTCTTTTTGCTCCAGATTCTTTAGAACTTCTTCTTTTCTTTGTGTATCAACATCTTTTTCTTCAATCTTTTTGCGAAGACTTCATCTTTTCACTTCCATGGCTCCATAGGCTTAATATGTTTGGTTAAAATCCCGAAACCTTTTCAAATTATTGGCTCCTATCTCATTATAAAGACATTCCCTTAAAGTCATACTCTTGTAGTTTCCCTGATTCTTCAAGTATTTAACCATATTCCTCCTTGCTTGGGCAACTGTCTTTGGTTTCATCTTTTGAGCATGATACCTTATGACTGAAGGATAATTCCAATCTATCTACTTAGTTGTCTTGGCTTCAGTTGTAGCTCTTTTCCTTTCCTCTTCATCTATCGTTAGCAAATTCTTATCCTTGCAATTCTGTGCCCTTTGTTCTTCATTATATTTGGTATTGCAGTCTGTGGCTTCAGCAAAACTCAACCTTTCTTGTTCAAGCTCTTTCTTAGACTTCTTCTTGGGCTCAGGCTCTGTCATTATTGCTTTTCCCTTGTCTTTTCTTGTCCTTTCCTCTTCACTCCTTCTTCTATAAGTAACAGTTCTTCAGCTTTAAGTATAATATTTTCCTCAGTTTAGTATCTAACCACTTGAACTTCCCTAGCAGTACCTTTTCTGTTGCTCCAGCAAATACTAAACTTCAGACTTCCCTTTCTCAATGCTCCTTTGATCATGAATGACTTAAGTGGGAGTCACTTCTTGGAATAAATTAGGTTCAGTTTTCAGTGCTTGTTTTCCTTGAACCTCTACATCAGATTTCATCCCCTGTTTGGAAGAATCATCTTCAACATGTTTATCATCTTCAGGAAAAGGATAACCTTGCATCTTTCTTGATTTCTAGTCTTGACTTGAAACTCTAACTTCTTTACCCTTAGAATGAGTTTAGTGATAGCAGCACTGTAAGTTAGCTTGGTCTTCTTCAAATCATCCTCCAAAATGTCAATTCTCTCAGAGAGTTTGGTAACCAAATTCGTCAATTCAATGAGTTTCAAACTACCCTCATCATTTCCATGTGAGTGAGCAGCATAGAGAGGTGAGCCATGAGGTGTAGGAATATGTTGTTCTGTTTCAGGTGATGGTTGTGTTGGTTGTGTTGGAGATGGGAATGATACAACAGCAGTGGTATGATCGGGTGAGTGTTCAACTGAAGGTGATGGTGAGTGTGAGGTGAAGGTTAAGGTTTTGCTTTCTTATTTTGTGAGTGGAAGGTGAAGATGTGTTCTGAAGGTGATTGGAAGGTCTGATAGAAACATTTAGCATAGTAGGGAATAAAGCAACTTCTTGGCCTGAATATCCCTTTGTAGGCCTCTTCATATTGTTGAAAACTTTGATGCTAAGGGAGGGCATAGGATATGTTCTTGAGTGTTGTTGAAGTTGTTTCCTCTGCATATCTAAGCATATTTGAATGAACCTATGGTACATTAAAAACTTATGGGGGCTTGAAATATTGGACACCATATGCTCAAAATAGTAAAATTATATGCCTCATTGGTAACTAAACAGATAACATCTCAATTTGCAATGTTTATACTCAACTGCTCCCAAGTAGTCTTGAGGTGAAAAAGGAAACCTCCATTGAGGTAAAAAGCACCCTTTTGAAAAGTTAACTTATCTGAATCTGTGTGATATCCCATGAGTGCCAACTGCTCAAAAATCTCCGAGTTGGGTATAGAAGTAATACCATCATGATCATCCAACTTGAGGTGTCTTCTTAAAGATGCTTCAGTGATTGTCATTAAGTGACCATCAATGATAGCAGTAAGCTGGACTTCTCCATTATCATCATTAGTAGCTTCAGCAGTCCTCCAAAATGTTTGATAACGAGATATAAACCATCTGGTTCTTTGTGGAGTGCATAGCAAATGTGATCTTCGATTTAGGAAATCAATGGGGGACTTGATGAATCACTTCACTTCCTGTAGATTTCTCTAAAACGCAACCATGTTGTGTCTTGTCACAAAATTTCCAATTTGCCATGAATAAGAGTGTGAGTAATCATGTGGGATATGATCGTTTATGAAAGACAAAGAATGGAATCTGCGAGAAGTTAAATTGAGATTATATAGTGAAAAGTTTTAGAGATATGGTTTGACCCGACTTTAAGCAAATTGATTTTATCATGATGTAAAATCAAACGTTATTATTTAGAAAGATCATGAAAGTCCAATGAGTCAAACCCTATATCATAGGTATTTGGTGAATATCTCAACGCTTTGATATAATTAAAAGAAAAAATCTCTGTTAGGGCTCAAACAGTACTATACAGTCATTCCAGCAGTACCATATTTGTCTTAGCGAGTACTAAAATAAGTCCTCGCAGTATTAACTCTCAACAAAAGCAGTTCAAATCCAAAATGTTTGTCATCATTCAAAAATAGCTGTCACACTATCTCTCTTTCTGTTTTTTAAGCTCACATTTTTAATCTCTCAATATCTTTTTAAATCACTTTGCACTCTGTTGTTTTTCACACATCTCTCTTCTTGTTTTTAGCTACAACCAATTCTCTCTATTCTTTTGACTTACAAATTCACCAAAGGTTAGGTTTTTGGCAAACTACCAGCCATTAACGGATTTGAGTAGTCTTTACCAATAGCCGTTTGCTTTGGACTAGCCAATGCTTTATTGTAAAAACATGGTGCATTGATAACCATATAGTTTTGAGTAAACTATCAACTATCAACGGATTTGAGAAGTCTTTAACAATTAGCCGTTGCTTCTGGATAGTCAATTCTGATGTCCTATAAGACATGGTGAACTGATGACCATTTGTTATGTGGTGTTTAAAAAACCAAACCTTGAGAACAAACAACATTCTCCCCTAATTAATGCATCATTGAGTAACCAATTTCAACTTTCAATTATTTATCCTGAAAGAGTTAGCTCAAGGCCTATGAAAAACATAATCTAAACCAATTTTTCTTGTTTGCAGTATTAAATGTTACTAAACAGGATTAACAGTGGAGATCATAGAGCTACTAGCAGTTACTAATCTATAAGTAACAGTTTTGACAAACAGTATTAAAATTAACTGCCTAGTAATAATTATGACTAGTAGTATTATTTTACAAAGCTCTTTAAATACAAATTTTAACAAAACTTTACAAAAACAAACAAGAGATGGGAATTAGGATTAGCATTCTAATACTTGAGGACAAGTATGAAATCCAGCATCAAACCTTTTGTAGTAGATCTGCTTATCATTATGTTCAATGTCATTCTTAACCATTTGAATCAACTTTTTTAGTCATTGCAGTCTTTATAAATGGATGCCTAATCTCTTCATGTTTTGTTTTTGAATGTTGAACAGGATTTTCTATTATGCAGATAGTACTATTATTGTCAATATAAATAACAGTATTCATGAAATTGTACCCATAGTCTAGCAGTTGGTTTTGTATCCAGAGAACCTGTCCACAGCAATTTGCAGCAGCCACATATTCAGCCTCAGTGGTAGAAGTGGCAACCACAGTTTGTTTCTTGCATTGCCAAGAGATCAGCCTATTTCCCAAAAACTGACAACCTCTAGTGGTTGACTTCCTATCTTGTGTAGCTCCAGCATAGTCACTGTCAGTGTAAGCAACTAATTCCCATGGAGAGTCCTTAGAATACCAAAGTCCTAAAGATGGTTTTCCTTTAAGGTATCTAAAGATTCTCTTAACAGCTAAGAGATGAGATGTCTTTGGAGAAGAAACCTGAACACTTTACACATGACAGACTGCAAACATGATATCTGGCCCGGATGCGTGTGAAGGTACATCATAGATCCTTTCTAGATCATGTAGTGATGTTCTCATCAACATCAGCAGCATCTCCAGCTTGAACCAAAGGCTTTTCCAAATCTGTTGGACATTAGGGGCTACTTCACTTCAGTGTTGTAGTTGTACTTTCTCTAAATCTCCTGGACAGATTTATCTTGACTGATAATGCCTTTCTTTTTCTGTTGGACCGTGTAATCCCAAAAAAAATAAGTAAGGTTCTTCCATAGAATCTCCATTTGAATACTTATCCTTCATAAGCTTCTCAATAATCAATCAAATAAACTCCTTCTTTGTAGTTCCAAAGATAATGTCATCCTCATACTATTTTAAACAAGAAGATATGTCCCTGTTTTCTCTTGTATGAATAATGTTTGGTCAATCTTTCCTCTTTGAAAAACCAATTGCACAAGAGAAAATTGGCCAAAGTGTCATTACAAGCTTGGGTGCTTGTTTCATGCATATAATGCTTTTACTACCTTATAGATCTTTATCAGGATGATCAGGATCTTCAAACCTGAGGTTGACATACTATAGGACCTCCTCTTCATCTAACCAATATAAGGAAAGCACTTTTTACATCCATTTGGTTTTGGACCATAAATCCCGTATAGGAAGCATAAGCCAGGTAACAAATCTTATGGCCTCATTCTTGCCACAGATGCAAGGATTATCATAGTCTATGCCCTCTTCTTGAGTATGTCCTTGAGCAACATGTTCTTGCTTGGTTTGATGACAATCCCCCTGTTCATCTTTCTTGTTTTGTATACCCACTTTGTACCCAATTGCTCTATGACCTTTAGTAATCCACAAGAAATCAGACTCTTTTGCAGTTTGAAATGAGAAGTTACTCCTGCCATTGCTTCTACCCATGCTGGATCATGAAGAGCTTTAGAAACTCTTTTTGGTTCTTCCTGAGAGAGGAAACAAGCAAAAAGACATGTATGAAGGTCCTAATGAGTCTTTCCTTCATATATATCACTAAGAAATCCTTGTTCAGGGTAAGATGTTTTCATCCTTCTTGTTTGAACAAACAACTGCACATTACCAATCACATGCTTAATTGGGTGATCTTTGTGAATCTTGGCTGTGTAGGAGTGGTAGGCTACTGTTTCGATCTGTGAATGTTTCCCAATTCAATTCTTATGGACCTCCATGTTGTGTCTTCAGATGCTATGCCTAGGTCCCTACCATGTCTTCTAGGGGTAGCGTAGTATACTTCAGGGAAAGTTAGTTACTAACATCTTCACTGCCAGTATTAACTTCTGGACTGGCAATATTAACTTGTGATATGCCTAGTTTCTAGTACCATTATCTTAAGACTGCTATCTTCAGGAGACTTTTCGTAGGCTTCTATCCTCAATCCTGATACCTATCTTTATCTTGATTTGAGCCCATCAGCAAATAGATCTTGGGGCTTTATTTGCCAAAATATGAAGCATCCTTCCAAATAGGCATTATAATGCAATCTTTGATCTGTTGAGAAGATGTACTAGACTCAGAAACTCCTTTTGTATTCCTGCAAGTCATTTAGATAATGTTCCTGCAAACCACTGGTACATAATTCATTGATTGGGTTAGAGAAATCAAGATCAAACAGCACACTTTAGACAATTTCCTTCATTATAGGCTTATTCTTAAGAACCAATATGCAAGTTGTTCTGAACTTTTCTGGCTCTAGTGTTGTATACCCTAAAAGCTTTGCTACTTAAGGAATATCCAACAAAGAAACCTTCATCACTCTTTCCATCAAACTTGCCCAACTTATCTAAGGTATTGAGAATAGTAACATGACATCCAAAAGGTTTCATGAATCCTATAGCTGGTTTAAAACCTCTAAAGAGTTCATAAGGAGTCTTGTTATGAGGCTTGACTATTAAGACAATTTCTGTTACATAGCAAGCAGTAGTAGAAATGGCTTCTCCCAAATTGTGGTAGGATAAACTTAGAGTCAGGCTATCATTGTTCTTAGCAGACACTCAATGAGTGTCCTACTTCTTCCTTTCAGCTTACACCATTTTGCTGAGGAGTCCTAGCTACACTATATTCTCTTTTAATACCTTTTTCCCTACAGAAATCATCCATCACTTTGTTTTTAAACTCTGTCCCATTATCACTTCTGATTATTTTTACTTTCTTATCTACTAGGTTTTCTACTTCTTTGATAAAAATTTTAAGGATCTCACTTGTTTCATCCTTAGTTGTTAAAAAGAAAACCCATGAAAATCTACTATAATCATCAGTGACTACTAAGCAGTACTTTTTATGCATTAAGCTACTAACAGAAGTTGGACCAAAGAGATCCATATGCAGCATAAAGAATGGCTTTGTTAATGGGAATTAAAGGCCATTGGGGCTTATAGAGGCCCTGTGTTGGCTTTCCTTTAGACAGGCAACACAGTTGGTATTCTCAATCTTTTTAAGGCAGAATCTCTCTACTAGATTTTTCTTTGACAAAGTTATTTATATTCTTAAAGGTTTATAATGACCAAGCCTTCTATGCCAAGAGCATTGATTCTTCAGATGTAGCCTTTGCCACTAGTTATGTTAAACTATCTTTAGGAACTATGTTTTCATATCAAAATGTACATGTTTCATGTCTTAGAATTTTAAGAAGTATCGGATTTTTCATCAAGCAACTTAAAATTTAGGAGATAGGACAAGGACATTCAGTTGTCAGTAAAAAGAACATTAGTTCTTTGTCACACATCTGGAGGACAATAGACTGAGAGGTTGAATTGTAAATCGTTGACAAGTAATACATCAGGCAAAATCATGATTAAAGGTTTAAATCAGTACCTTTGCTAGTAATTCTGCCTTCCTTATGTCCTCACATAAAAGTAACTAACCTCATCAAAGTCTTTAAAAATCTGAGAGATGGGCTATGTTTCCAGTCAGGGTTCTTGAGCATCCTCTATCAACAAAGCCTTTATATTTAGTGTGAATTTGATATGCACATAAACTTATGAAGTTAGTTTTCTTTGGGGACCCAAGCCATTACTGACTTGGATCTCGCTCATGCATCAATGTAATTATATTTGTTGAAAATCAGTGATGCACCATTGGGTTTGATGGGTCTCCAAACCCAACATGCTGAGGGCTTAAGACATTAAACCCCCTTGCCCTGACAGTATTAACATTTTGCCTACCAGTATTAAACCTTTGATTAAAACACCTTTTTGTTAATGCTGTTCTCTTGTAAAAGGGCCTGTGAACAGTTGATTGTGCTTGATTTTGAAAATATGTCCTTGGTCTAGCACAATGAACTGTTGATTTAGGTGTGAGCGTATAAGTAGCCTATAGTATTATAGATCCTAGCAGTACTAAAAAGGTCTACCAGTAGTTAAACTGAAATCCTTAACAGTGATTACTTGCTCTGCGAGTATAAGCTGATTAAAGGCCTAGTCTTCATTAAGACTGCTCTTTGGAGAACATTATGTTTGTGTGCACTTGGATGAGTGGTTTTAGAATAGTAGTCAATATCCTTTTTTTATAATTATTTCCACTTACTATTCTTTTCCTCTGTTGGTTAGGATAGTTGTATTGAATGTGATCAAAACTTCCACAGATAAAACATGCCTTGTTTTGAAACACAAAAGTTACATCCTAACTGATTGGATTTTTGGACCATTCCCAATTCCTTTGGGTGTCCCTCTTAGGGACTTTGTGACATATATAATCTCTACATACCTTACTGACCTCTTAAACTGGTTTTTCAAGTTTAACACTTTTGTGACATATATATCTCTTTCTTAGTTAGCAGTAGGTTGACACTTTGTTTTCAACCTTAGGGTTAGGCTCATCATCATCCTCATCATCTAACACCCAATCTTCAATAATTGGAGCATCATTATTCTCTCTAACTTTCTTAAGTTCTACTTTCCTAACATGATTAGCAGGACAGAAAAACTTTTCTTTCCAATCTTTGTCTTCCTTTAGTGATGACTTAACAGAGGATAGTTTCGGTTCAGTCTTTTGATGTTGTTCCAAAGAGTCATCAATTTTCTACCTTTAGAATGGATTTGACTCTTTATCAACATCAAATGTAGGCTTTTTTAAACAAGAATCCCTAGGGGACCATCTCATTAACCTCAGGTTGTTTGAAATTCTTTAGACACTGAATAAGATAAATCTAAAGGTGTTGGTCTATTAAGAATCAAAGGATGAGGTGAGGGGACAGCATTATAACCAAAACCCTTTTTGCTCTTGTCAGTTATCTGACTTGCTAACAGCTGTTCTAAGTCTTTTGCAGATTTATCAAACTTTGCAATCTTAAACTCAAACCCCTCCTTTTCTTGTTTAACTTTTTCAAGTTCATCCCTAAGTAATCCCATCTGATATTCTTTGTGACCTACACTTCTTTTAAGTAGAGCAATTTCCTTAAGAAAAAGAAAACTTCATGTTCTCTATATTTATAATTTGTTCTTCATAAAGTTGCTATAACCTCTTTTTGTATGTAGCTGCTGTAAAACCAGTAATCATCTAAATTTAAAAGCAAATCTCATACTGTTTCTTTAGAGCTTCATAATTTTTTAGACAAGATTTAGAACAAGATTTATCATTTGTTGCCTATAAATCTGAGAATGCCATGAGAGCCATGTTTGCCTAAATTTCTTCCTCTGCCATGTCACTCCAATCAAATCCAGCACCATCTATAGCACACATTGCCTTTTCAGAAGCATCTTCAATCTTTACTGCTTTTGTTGAGCTACCTTGATTCCAATTTCTGTTGTCTTTACTTCTAGGTGCTCTGCATTCTCTGGCAAAATGTCCCATTTTATGGCAGTTGAAACATTCTACCTTTGATTTTCATAGCAGCAGTTTATTGCTTCCCGATAATGATGATTTTCCTTCCTGTCTCTTGATAGAACTTTCTTGCCCTCCATGTTAGTAGTGTCATAATTTCCACTTCAATCCATTTCTCCGATCATCATCATGAAGTTGCTCAAGGTCTTCATGAATAGTTGAGTCCCTTGTGGTTGATGTGATAGAAAATTACAATAAGGCATAAAACTGTGGCATACTAAAGCTAGCCAGTACTAATTCAGTACTGCATGTATTAACCTTTGTGTAGCAGTACATCTTCAGCGGTTAGCAAATTTATTAATATCTTCTGTCACTGCTTGCACCTGAAGCAGTTAGAAATGCCCAAGTTTTTTTTCATATTGCATAGCACCAGCTTATTTGCTTAACCTTTGTTCGACATTTTTAAAATTTGTTTGTACTAATATCCCAAACCATAGTATCAAAATCAGGTTTGTTCATCCAAACTACAACATGTGTATCCCACTCAGAAGGTAAGCTTCTTAAAATTTTTATATTAAGATCTTCTGGGAGGAGGTAATCACACCCAGAATTGTCCAATCTACTTAACAAGCTTTGAAGCCGTTAAAGATAGAATCAAGTGATTTGAGCTTGAAGACGTAAAAGTTTTATACTTGTTGTTTCAACAGAGCCTTCTATGTCTTCTTTGTTGCTTCATTCCCTCCAAATCGAGAGCTTTGATTGCTCGCAAACATTGATTAGGATGAGCATCAAACATACTGGTCATAGGTTAGTTGATGTTCAATTGGGAGTGCCCATGAGCAGTAGAATTCTTGCCTTTACCATCATTTCTTTTGGCACTTGTCTTTTCTTTTGCAAGAGAAGGCACTGTCTTCTTGTTTCTGTTGATGTACAGTTTTTGCTGGTGATGTTTCCGGAATTAGGTACCATATGAATTTCCCATCAGCCTCAAGTATTTGGGACTCCCATTAGAGCATAATCTTGGATATGAAAATACTATTTGAACCTAATCTCCAATCTCATACTCCCTTAGTTTGAGAATGGAGCTTAACCAAAGCTTCTGTTCTAGTATTTTCCAACTCTATTACTTCTTGATCAAAGTTTATTAATGCACAGGCTCTGTTAACATTGTTGATCCCAAGCCCTTGATCGGTTCTTTACATAGTTAAAGTGTATTTATGTTACCTTGGATGAATCCAAAATGTGAGTGTTAGATGAGACTTGTTTGTATATCAATAGTGTATGCAGATCTCACTATGAAACTTCTAGAGGTATATATCAATGGGAACAATAACAAACGAAGAACAATGAATAAAACCACAATATGCTTCAATATATGATAACGAGTACTACTTGACTTAGTATAGGGTTACAAACCTTGAAGCTATTACATTGTTCTTTCTCTAGGATGTATCTCTATCTCTTAAGCATAAGCGTATATTTAACCTTAACCTAGGATATCCTTTTATACACCACAAGGAGTCCTTTACAAGATAACTACCGAACTTTTAGGATCAGTTACAATTATATTCATAATACAATCTTCCTAGAATATAAAAGATATACATTCCTTATTTATCTCTATGCATCCTTATCTCCAAGTCAGCAGCTTTGACCATCAGCAGTATTAATCTTTCTTCTAGCAGTATAAACTAACACTTGGCAGTACTAAGTTTGTACTGGCAGTACTAACTCCATTAGTACTGTTAGTTATACCTTAGCAGTAAGTATTAACTCTTGTGAAGATTTATTTCCCAACATAGCTTATTAGATTAAGCAAAAAATAAGATGTTCTAATGTTAACAAAAAGTTAGAAAAGGATTCGTTAGCTAGAAAATCAAAACGGGTCATTTTTAAGGTTTTTAACCAAAAACGCATGGGTTTGAGGATTCAAGGCTTGAACAAAGGACTTACACATGATATAACCAAGCTAATAAGAGTTCTAAAACAGATCATGAGCTTATAGACAGGTGCGGACCTTACAAACTTGAAAACGAATCGAAAAGGGAGGGTTTTGGTTCGTACGCCTAGAAACGACTTCAAGGGTTTCTTTTTATTGATTCTTGGCTTCAAATTTGTTGAGTTATTCCTTATTTGATCTTCCTTGATCTTGTTTAAGACTCCATTCTATATATAAGGCTCATATGACCCTTGGTGCCCAAGAATACTTAGAGTTG
Source organism: Tanacetum coccineum (assembly GCA_026074375.1). Lineage (NCBI taxonomy): Eukaryota > Viridiplantae > Streptophyta > Magnoliopsida > Asterales > Asteraceae > Tanacetum > Tanacetum coccineum. The sequence continues at coordinate 4,929 of BQNB010058592.1, read as the reverse complement.
GGATCAAGGGCTATAGAGTGATGACTAAGGAAGAGTATAGGGTGAGTAGGAAGAGCTAGAACTAGCTATGATGAGGTGTGGGGTGGTGGTGTAGCCGTGGCATACAAGAAGGGACAAGGAGGTGACAAAACAAACTTGGTGGCCAAGGGAGGTGATGGAGGTGCTTGTGTGCTTGCTTGGTGACATGGTGGTGAGGTCATAGAGGTGCTTGAGGTGCTAGGTTGCTAGCTTAGGTGTAAATGGGTTAAAAATGAAAGAAAAGGGTGTCGGGTTGGTTTTGGTTTCGGCTTAGGGTTTAGGGTTTTAATTCGAGTTAGGGTTAGGGTTTAGGATAGTTTAAGGTTTAGGATTAAGGTTTAGGATTAAGATTAGGGTTTAGGATTAAGGTTTAGGGTTTAGTTTTAAGGTTTAGGGTTTAGTTTTAGGTTTAAAATGAAATTAGGGTTTTAGGGTTTCGTTTAGGGTTTAGGGTTTTAGATTAGGGTTTTAGGATGACTTAGGGTTTAGGTTTAGGGTTTAGGAGTCATGCATTAAGTGTTTGTACCTTGTGCTAAAGTGGTAGTAAGAAACTAAAGTGATTTAGGAGGTAAAATGATCTAGTTTGGTTTTTAGGCATGATTAGCTTGTACATTAAGCTTAAATGAGTTGTACATTGACTTGGAGGGAAAATATGATTCAAATATTGTGCATTGTACACTTGTACACATGCTTGAAGGTTTGCACATTCATTTTTATATGTATACATTACATATAATTAGGGTTTTGATGTAAACGTTAATGTTTAATGCTTGTTTTGATATAACGTTTTGAAAAGTACGTTAAATGGATAATGTACTTAGTAAAAATGATATTAGGATATAGACTTGACATATTAGGATGTTTATATGATATAAAAATAGATATAGATGGCATTGATAGAGTTTGCGTGAGCTCATTTACTTTAGAGATGCAAGTTATGTTGCATATTGAGATAAAGCAAAACATTTCCCTGTAAGAAGGTGATATATTTATAATAGATAGATATTACATTGCATCTAATTTAATAGATAGATATTACAGTGCATCTAATTTAATAGATGGATATTGACATTGATGAAAATTACGGGTTGTTATAGTCTCCCTCCCTTAAAAGAAATCTCATCCCGGGATTTAGTTGGATGCCGGAGTGATGTTTAAAAACAGATGTGGATACTTGGCACGAATTTGATCTTCGCGTTCCCATGTTAATTCTGGTCCTCTTTTAGAGTTCCATCTTACTTTGACTATAGGAATACGACTTTGTTTCAGTTGCTTGACTTCTCGATCCATAATCTCCACTGGTTCTTCCACAAAGTTGAGTTTGTCATCGAG